>WNWK01047937.1:0-13738 GCA_009830355.1 Cherax destructor
AAGCAACAAAACAACAAAAGCAAAAAACACAACACAACAAAAAACCCCAAACAAGAACAAAACAAAAAAGCAACAAAAAACAAGCAACAAACACAACAAAGAACAAAACACAAAAAACAACAAAAACCGAAAAAACAAAACAAGCAACAAACACAAAACAAGCAAAAACAAACACAAGCAACAAACAAAAAAACCCCCAAAAACAAAAAAACAACAAACAAAACAAGAACAAACACAGAACAAGCAACAAACACAACACAAGCAACAAACACAACAAAGCAACAAACAACACAAGGCGCACAATAACAAACACAACAAACATCAAGCACAGCATACATTCCCCCGCGTGGGGGGGGAGGGGTTTCCCCAGTTTTGGTTGCCCCGACAAGTATCCGTGAGGTCATGGTCCCAGCAAAGGTAAAGGTCGGGCCAGCCCGGGGGAAGGCCCGGCATCTGCAGCCTAGGCTGCAATGTTTTGGGCTCCTGTTTATAGTTTCAGCAGCAAACAAACGGAGTTGTGTTCTGGTTTTCCTTTCTGGTCCAACAACTCCAAGGTGATCTTGGGGGCCCCCCTTCCCCGTCCTCGGATCAGGCTGTTGTCTTTCATTCTCCAGGTGCTGATGACCCCCCACAGGGCTAGCGCCCTCAAAAGTGTCGTATAATTCTGAGTTCTGTAATTCTGTGTTTTCAGTGGTCGTAGTCAGAGGGGAGTACATTTTTTTGGGGCCCGAACTTGAACCTAAGGGCCCCTTGAATCCTTTCTCATATAGTAGACCGTGTTTTTTTAAACAATGTCGATTCCCTTTGGCCCCCCGGGATTAGAGGCCCGGCTTAGGGGTTTATTAGTTTCATAGTAGATCCCGGTTGTAGTTTTGTAAAGTGGCAGACTAGTGTAATGTACTCGGGGGGCGTAGTACACTGTCTGCCACTCACTTAATTTCTGAATCCCTTTTTAAAAATAAGTTTTCAGTTTGTTTTGTTCTCTGTTGTTGAGGGTGAAATTTTTTATCGTTTCCCCGTATTTTTATGGGGAATAAATTATGAATATACATACATTGTGATTTTATTTCTATATACGTATATATATATATATATATATATATATATATATATATATATATATATATATATATATATATATATATATATATATAATATATAAAATATATATATATATATATATATATATATATAAAATATATATATATATATATATATTTTATATATATATATATTATTCTCCCCTCCCGCTCGCTACTCCCCACCCCCCCCCCCATGCATCCATGCTGTCCTTCACCCGTCACCCCCCAGCTGGCGCCCCCCCACCCCCAAATTCCAGGAAGTGCCGGGTTCCCAGGACTTCCGACAGGCCAACGCTGTGGAACCCGTCCCGAGGAACTGCCAGGTGTGCCATAGGGGATTGCACTCAATCCCTCAACGGCAACATCCGTGCCCCAATGGATGTCTAGGGTCCAGGAGGGCTCCAAATGGGAACAGCCAACAGGCCCTCCCAGCAGACAGAGCTGACAGCTCCCCTGACTTCACCTCTACAGAGGACCTAAAGCTGCAATCAAATTAACATCCACCAGGACGCTGACACACATCCCCAAAGCAGCTCGCCATCAAGCTGCCAGCAAATTCGCTGACCTCTTGAAGAAAGTCAACGATGCTCCTGCAAACAACGGATCCTGGCACAACCTACTGCATTTGACAATGCCTGTTTGGCTGTCCCACCAAGGAGGAACAAGTCACTAGAACATATGTTATTAGGGTAATAAATGCATTCCTTAGAGATGACAACTCGTCCGTCCCCCTCCAGGGCGACAAACACCCGCCGGGCAAATGTCAACAACGGACACCTGACGCCTAAAAAATCAGGGCCCAATTAGCAAAAAAAATAGAAGAGGGTAATACTATTGGAGCACTGGGGCTTATAACCAGTGAGGATACCATAGCTCCTAAGGATGTCATTACAGCACAAGCCTGAAGGAAAAACCCATCCACCCAGGGCTCCCAGTACCAACATTGACCCCTTGACATGGCATCAGGTGAAGAACATTTAACCTTACTGGACACTGATTTGTATAAAGCTGTTATGTCATTTCCAAGGGGCTCAGCAGGAGGTTTCACCGGTTTAAGGCCACAACACTTAAAACAAATGCTCAGTCCAGGATGTGGGAGGTTTCAGAGAGGTTGCTGTCTGAACTCACCAAATTTTCCAATGTGTGCCTGGCTGGCAGTGTCCCAGAGGCCATTAGACCCCTTTTCTTTGGTGCCTCACTGTGTGCCCTCCGGAAAAAGGATGAAGGAATCAGGCCCATTGCAGTGGGCACACCCTTCGGCGCCTAGTTGCCAAGGCTGCAGTACGAAGGGTGAGTCAAGATGCTGCCTCAATGTTGAAACCAACTCAGCTCGGTTTTGGTGTTCAACAAGGCTGTGAAGCAGCTGCCCATGCAGCACCAGTATACATCAACAACATGTCCAATGAGAAAGCCTTGATCAAATTGGACTTTGCCAATGCTTTCAACTCAGTCAGAAGGGATGCTGCTCTCCAAGCAGTTTCTAGACACTTTCCTTCCCTCTATCCCTTCATAGAATCGTGTTATAGTGTGGCTTCTAAACTATTGTTTGGGGACCATGAAATTGACTCTTGTGAGGGTGTGCAACAGGGGGACCCTCTCGCCCCCTTTCTATTCTGTCTGGTCATCAAGGAAGTCACAGAAGAGCTCTCCAGCGAGCTGGCACTACAGAATCTCTCCTAGAGGACATCAGGAAAATTAAAGACACAGGAGAGAGCCTGGGCCTATCTTTAAACCCCACCAAATGTGAAATAGTTTCTACAATCGACAGATGATCCAGAACATTAGTGCTGTTTACCAGAGGCACGAGCAATTGATCCTGCCAACAGCACTCTCCTTGGTGCTCCTCTTGGGACCAATGCCATCAACCTGGTCCTAGAAAAGAAAATCTCAGACCTCAGGACGATGGAAGACAGGATGAAAGACATCGATACACATGATGCCTTCTACCTACTCACCAGGTGCCTGTCAATCCCAAAACTTACCTACTTCCTGAGATGCTCCCCAGCCTTCAGCAGTCCGAAACTCAAGGAATATGACTCTCTCCTCAAGACCATGCTAGAGAGTGTGTTGAATCTTTCCCTCGAAGATGGACAGTGGTTGCAAGCCTTACTTCCAGTCAGGCTCGGGGCTGGGAGTACGCAAATCCTCCCCGATTGCCCTACCAGCTTTCTTATCCTCTTCCATAGCATCAAATGAGCTTATAAAACAAATTTCTTCCGGACATCCTCAGTGATTCAGCAGGAATACAGGACCCTAGCTACGCCATTGCCATCACTGAATGAGAGACTCTTGCTGCTCCAGCACCAAAACCTAGTGAAGAACTGGCCTACAAACAGTCAAGTTTCGATGGCCCCATCACTGAAAAGATGCTTGCCAACATGCTTAGGGCTGTAACATCACACAGGGGGACCGCCCGTCTCCTAGCTGTGAGTGCACATCACTCTGGGGACTTCCTCAAACAGTTCCCATTTCGGCAATTTCGACCCTAAGACCCTTCGTATTGGAGTGGCTCTGCGCCTTGCTGCCACTATTCACGGAATATACGTGTATTTGCAGCGATGGCAAGCCGACCAATATGGTCTACATGGTCTTAACTGTTCTAAAACCAAGGGTTGGCATGAAGACACAATGAAGTCAACGACATCATAAAGAGAACCCTTGCTACGGCTGGATGCCCAGCCGAGAGGAGCCTCGATCACTAGGGAGCCAACAACGCCCACAACCCAGCAAACCGCCCAACGGGATCACCATCTATCCTTGGAAGAATGGCAAGTTCTTAGCATGGGATTATACCTGTGTGTCGACACTGGCTGACACCTACATCCATCACAGTGTCGGGCGACAGGGATGAGCTGCTGACCACAAAAGGAGTACAAGATCGGCAAGTACAGGGACATAAGCCAACAGTATCAATTTGACCTTGAGATCATGAGAAAAAAATGCAACACGTTTCCTTAAAGAACTGGGTTCCAGACTCATCGAGACCACCAGGGACCAAGGGCAGCCACTTTCATGTTCCAACGCCTCAGCGTGGCCATCCAGAGGGGAAAAGCATGTTGCATACTGGGCTCGCGTCTGGCTTCGGAGGAGCTGGAGGAGATTCATAATCTTTGATATATTGTACCAATGTATTCATGTTCATGTTTGTGTTTTCTGTCAATGTATTCTGTCTATTAATAAGCACTCATATAATATATATAGGGAGTGGTAGGAGAAGAAAATATTCAAACAGCTCCGGGAGAACGAGTTTTCCCTGAGGTACATTTATTGTCTTCTCTGAGGATGAGGGTCCCCAGCATGTTCTAGAGGTGGTACCTCCCTATATGTATATATATATATATATATATATATATATATATATATATATATATATATATATATATATATATATATAATGCAAAATACAGTAAACGGTGATATCAAAATATCAAGACAACCACTATAAAAAAATAGAAGAATTCAAGCCTTTCGTGTATATATATATATATATATATATATATATATATATATATATATATATATATATATATATATATATATATACACTCTGAAAAGAAAGTAGAATGTAATTTTGGTATGTCTGTGTCAAGCATCAGAAATAATATTAGGAAAGAGTAAATAATGTATTTGTGAATGTTAGAGGAATTTAGATAGAATCCTGAGTAGATCTGCACTTTTCGGACAATGTAAACTTAGTTACACATACCTATGACAGTCTGGCAGACGAACAGATGATGGTAAAACTAAGTGCAAAATATGTGGTCAACCTTATAGCCACTTTCTTGAATGCGTGATTGTCTTCGTAATGAAGAATATATAACTAATAAGCTAGTGATAAGTCAATTATCTTTTAATGAAATTACATACCTAACACTTTAAGCAAATAACCTAAATTTGCTTTCAACAAATGAAACATAAAATTATAGCTATATATTCAGATGTTGGCTCCCAGGTAACTATTTTGGAGCCTAATTCCTGGGCCTTTTGTGTATCTATTTGCTCTTTCGCGTTGATGCCATCGAGGCATTTTCCTTATTTTTTCTTTCTTCGTGATTTATACATTTTTAACTCACGTGCTCTTTCTTGTGATTATCTGCCTGTGATTGCATACTGTCTTCAGTGTTTGTAGTTCCGGAGAAGAACTGTGCTGGTGGAGTCCCATCTTCAGTGTTTGTAGTTCCAGGAGAATAACTGTGGGTGGGTCCTCTTCAGTGTTTGTAGTTCCGAGAATAACTGTTGGTGTCCATCTTCAGTGTTTGTAGTTCCAGGAGAATAACTTGCTGGTGGTGTCCATCTTCAGTGTTTGTAGTTCCAGAATACTGTGCTGGTGAGTCCCTCTTCAGTGTTTGTAGTTCCAGGGAAGAACTGTGCTGGTGGGGTCCCATCTTCAGTGTTTGTAGTTCCAGGAGAAGAACTGTGCTGGTGGAGTCCCATCTTCAGTGTTTGTAGTTCCAGGAGAAGAACTGTGCTGGTGGTGTCCCATCTTCGGGGTTTGTTGTTATAACAACAGAGTTGCGTTCACTCTGCCTTTTTTTTTTCATCTATCTTACATTTTAACACTGGTATAAATGTTAGCAGTCTGTTCTTATCTTCCTTATATTATCTCCTTATATTCCATGTTATGCAGGGTTCTGCATGACATAAAAATATACGTATTATATATAGATAGTGGAGAAGTGTGCCATAATTTTCGTGAAAATTATGGCACACTTTTCCCTATCTTACGTTTTTATGTCATGCAGAACCTCCAATCCATAACTACTCTTCACTGCTCACTTACTTTATGAATGTTGTGATCACACTGATATTTGTTGTGTCTCTTTCTTCATTTTTCCCCTTTAGTTCAGTGTTTTTTCTCTACCGTATTCATGAAGCTGTCTCTGTATATTGTGCCTGACTCTCCTTTTTCTGTGGGGTTCTCTTGTTAAATTTGTCTCTGTCAGCGCTTTCTGTTTCCTTTGTTTATTTTGTATGGCCATAAATTTATTATATTTTTTTAGCCGAGTTTTTTGTTCACCTTTTTTTGGGTTAAGCAATATTCTTTTTCTTTCTTTTCTGAATTATATATTTTTACTGTTTTTTCCTTCTAATCTCCTACTTATGAATTCTCTACATAATATTTACACCACACATTGCCCTCAGACACAACATCACTGCTTCCAGCCTCCTCGCTGCAGCATATCCATACTTCACGCCCGTATAAGAACGTTGGTACCACTATATCTCATCCTTGGATGACGTTCTTGGGCTCTTCAAAATGCCTCCCGGGGCCATTCACCTTCCCTCCCCCCTTTGTCAGGCCTTTGGGTTTACCTCATCTTTCATAGACTCGTCCGCCGACATATTTACTCCTAGAATTTAAACCTCCATACTCCTTCCTTCCAATCTGATATCCGTATCTTTTATTGCCTAAACATTTTTTTTTACTCTCATCACCTTGCTATTTCCTGTGTTTACTTTCATTTCTCCTTTTACACACCATGAGACCTGGTCTCAGACCGGGCCCGGGGCGTTGACCCCCCAGCCCTCTCCCCGGTCTCCCGGTAAACCCTTCCAAATTCGTCCACTCTGCAACTTCTCTTCAGAATCTCCCAAGATAACCGAGTCATGGGCAAAAAAAACATCCCTTGTCCTCTCGCAATATCATAAAAAATTAGCAAACTTCATCAACTCTCAACTAATCTATTCATCTATTTATCACATCGCCTCATCAGTTTCATGACAGCGTATTAAATTCTCTCATGCGTATCATCACTGGTGACACTCATCAAGGGTATGGGGAAAAAATTACCGACTGGAATATTCATAGGTGTAAGATTAATGTTATTAATAGTCACAGGTGTGAGACTTACCAAATTAAAAGAAAAAATACCTCAGATATTACTTTCTCTATATGCAAGTTAATGGAGACAATTTTAGCAACATTATTGGTGCCCAACCCTTCAAACAGGTCATTGTGAGTAGCTCTTTGTTGGAGTGTTTCTACCTGTGTTGGAAGTGGGAAACCCGTGTTGGAGAGTGTTACTATCTGTGTTGGAGACTGTTACTACCTGTGTTGGAGAGTGTTACTACCTGTGTTGGAGAGTGGAACTACCTGTGTTGGAGAGTGTTACTACCTGTGTTGGAGTGTTACTACCTGTGTTGGAGAGTGGGACTACCTGTGTTCTCATTACAGGTTTGGAGAGTGGGAAATTTCCTGTGTTCTCCCTTTCAGGTGTTGGAGAGTGTTACTACCTGTATGAAGCTCTGGGTACAGGTTTTACTATTTAGGTTCCAGGTAGGGCCCCAAATATTAGACACAGGTGATAGACACAGGTGTTGGGTGTTCAGAATTACCAAACTGTAGTTTATTGTTACTGTAGTTTTTGTTTTTTGTTTATTGTTCTTTGTTTATTGTTTCTGTGGTTTATTGTTCTGTAGTTTATTGTTTTCTGTAGTTTATTGTTACTGTTGTTTTTTGTTACTGGGTTTTTTGTTTTTTTTTATTTTTTAGTTTATTGTTATTTGTTTTTTGTTTTTATTTTTTGTTTTTGGTTTTTTTGTTACTGTAGTTTTTTTTTCTGTGGGGTTTTTTTTACTTGTTTATTGTTACTTTTGTTTATTGTTACTGTGTTTTTTTGTTACTGTAGTTTTTTTTGTTCTGTGTTTTTTTTTTACTGTAGTTTATTGTTTCTGTAGTTTATTGTTTCTGTGGGGTTTTTTTTTTCTGTGTTTATTGTTACTGTAGTTTTTTTGTTACTGTAGTTATTGTTACTGTAGTTTATTGTTACTGTGTTTTTTTGTTACTGTAGTTTATTTTACTGTTTTTTATTGTTTTAGTTTATTTTTCTGTAGTTTATTGTTCTGTGTTTATTTTACTTGTTTTTTGGGGTTTTTTTTTGTTACTGTAGTTTATTGTTTTTTTTGGGGTTTTTTTTTACTGTAGTTTATTGTTACTGTGGTTTTTTTGTTACTGTGTTTATTGTTACTGTGTTTTTTTTAGTAGTTTATTGTTACTGTGTTATTGTTACTGTAGTTTATTGTTACTTTTTTATTTTTTTTTTGTTTTTTGTTTATTGTTTTTTTTTAAAAATTTTTTTTTCTGTAGTTTATTGTTTCTGTGTTTATTGTTCTGTAGTTTATTGTTACTGTAGTTTATTGTTACTGGTTTTTTGTTACTGTAGTTTTTTTGTTACTGTTGTTTATTGTTCTGTGTTTATTTTACTGTGTTTTTTTGTTACTGTGTTTATTGTTTTTGTTTTTTTGTTACTGTGTTTATTTTACTGTAGTTTATTGTTACTGTGGGTTTTTTGTTTTTGTAGTTTATTGTTTCTGTGGTTTATTGTTTCTGAGTTTATTTTTTGAGTTTATTGTTACTTTAGTTATTGTTATGTGTTTATTTTTTAGTTTATTGTTACTGTGTTTTTGTTACTGTTGTTTTTTGTTACTGTGTTTATTGTTACTTGTTTTATTGTTCTGTGTTTTTTTGTTCTGTAGTTTATTGTTCTGTAGTTTTTTGTTCTGTAGTTTTTTGTTTCTGTGGTTTTTTTACTGTAGTTTATTGTTACTGTGTTTATTTTACTGTGTTTTTTTTTGGGTTTTTTGTTACTGTGTTTATTGTTATGTAGTTTATTGTTCTGTGGTTTATTGTTTTGTGGGTTTTTTGTTATGTGTTTATTGTTACGAGTTTATTGTTCTGTAGTTTATTGTTCTGTGTTTATTGTTTCTGTAGTTTATTTTACTGTAGTTTATTGTTCTGTAGTTTTTTACTGTAGTTATTGTTACTGTAGTTTATTGTTTCTTTTTGTTTCTTTGGGTTTTTTGTTTCTGTAGTTTTTTTTTTTCTGTGTTTATTGTTTCTGTAGTTTATTGTTTCTGTAGTTTATTGTTTCTGTGGTTTATTGTTTCTGTAGTTTATTGTTTCTGTGGTTTATTGTTACTGTAGTTTATTGTTACTGTAGTTTATTGTTACTGTAGTTTATTGTTACTGTGTTTATTTTACTGTAGTTTATTTTTCTGTGGGTTTTTTGTTTCTGTAGTTTTTGTTACTGTGTTTATTGTTACAGTTTATTGTTCTGTGTTTATTGTTCTGTAGTTTTTGTTCTGTAGTTTATTGTTTGTAGTTTATTTTACTGTTTTATTGTTTCTGTGGGTTTTTTGTTACTGTGTTTTTTGTTTCTGTGGGTTTTTTTACTGTGTTTATTGTTTCTTTGTTTATTGTTACTGTAGTTTTTGTTTCTGTGTTTATTGTTTCTGTAGTTTATTGTTACTGAGTTTATTGTTTCTGTAGTTTATTGTTCTGTGTTTATTTTTTGTAGTTTTTTGTTTCTGTGGTTTTTTTTGTTTCTTGGTTTTTTTTTTCTGTGTTTTTTGTTACTGTAGTTTATTGTTACTGTAGTTTATTGTTTTGTAGTTTATTTTTCTTGTTTATTTACTGTAGTTTATTGTTTCTGAGTTTTGTTTTTTGTAGTTTTTGTTTCTGTGGGTTTTTACTGTGTTTATTGTTTCTGTATTTATTGTTTCTGTGGGTTTTTGTTTCTGTGGGTTTTTTGTTACTGTAGTTATTGTTACTGTAGTTATTGTTACTGTGTTATTTTTACTGTAGTTTATTTTTTTGTGTTTTTTTTGTTACTGTAGTTTGTTTTTGTGTTTATTGTTATGTGTTTATTGTTACTTTGTTTATTGTTACTGTAGTTTTTGTTTTGTAGTTTATTGTTACTGTGTTTGTTACTGAAATTTATGTTCTGTAGTTTATTGTTACTGTAGTTTATTGTTTCTGTGTTTATTGTTACTGTAGTTATTTTTGTGTTTATTGTTACTGATTTATTGTTACTGTAGTTTATTGTTCTGTTTTTTGTTTCTGTAGTTTATTGTTTCTGTAGTTTTTTGTTCTGTGTTTATTGTTCTGTAGTTTATTGTTACTGTAGTTTTTTTACTGTAGTTTATTGTTACTGTAGTTTATTGTTACGTGTTTATTTTACGTAGTTTTTGTACTGTAGTTTATTGTTTTGTGTTTATTGTTACTGTAGTTTTTACTAGTTTATTGTTTGTGTTTATTGTTTTGTAGTTTATTGTTTCTGTAGTTTTTAATGAAATTTTTGTTACTGTAGTTTATTGTTTCTTTTTTATTGTTTCTGTAGTTTATTGTTCTGTGTTTTTTGTTTCTGTAGTTTTTGTTAGTGTAGTTTTTTTGTTCTGTGTTTATTGTTACTGTAGTTTATTGTTACTGTAATTTATTGTTACTGTTGTTTATTGTTTCTTAGTTTATTGTTACTGTGTTTGTTACTGAAATTTATTGTTACTGTGTTTATTGTTTCTGTAGTTTATTGTTTTGTAGTTATTGTTACTGTAGTTTATTGTTACTGAGTTTTGTTACTGTGTTTATTGTTACTGTAGTTTATTGTTTTTGTAGTTTATTGTTTCTGTGTTTATTGTTTTTGTAGTTTATTGTTCGTGTTTATTGTTACTGGTTTTTTGTTACTGTAGTTTATTGTTACTGTGTTTATTGTTTCTGTAGTTTATTGTTTTGGGGTTTATTGTTACTGTAGTTTATTTTGTTTTATTGTTCTGTGTTTATTGTTTCTGAGTTTATTGTTTGTAGTTTAATGTTTTGTGTTTATTGTTCTGTGTTTATTGTTCTGTAGTTTATTGTTGTTGTAGTTTTTTGTTACTGTGTTTATTGTTACTGTGGGTTTTTTGTTTCTGTGTTTTTGTTTTTGTAGTTTATTGTTCTGTGTTTATTGTTACTGTAGTTTTTTGTTTTGTAGTTTATTGTTACAGTTTTTTGTTTTTGTGTTTTTTTTATGTAGTTTATTGTTCTGTGTTTATTGTTTTTGTGTTTTTTGTTACTGTAGTTTATTGTTTCTGTGTTTATTGTTTATGTGTTTATTGTTACTGTAGTTTATTGTTTTTTAGTTTATTGTTACTGTAGTTTATTGTTTCTGTAGTTTATTGTTTTTGTAGTTTATTGTTTGTAGTTTATTGTTACTGTGTTTATTGTTACTGTAGTTTTTGTTATTTTTTTAGTTTATTGTTCTGTAGTTTATTGTTCTGTAGTTTATTGTTCTGTAGTTTATTGTTCTGTAGTTTATTTTTTTGGGTTTTTTGTTCTGTAGTTTTTGTTCTGTGTTTATTGTTTGTAGTTTATTGTTACTGTAGTTTATTGTTACTGTAGTTTTTGTTACTGTAGTTTTTGTTTCTGTAGTTTATTGTTCTGTGTTTATGTTTTGTTGTTTTTTTTTGTAGTTTATTGTTACTGTAGTTTATTGCTGTAGTTTATTGTTTCTGTAGTTTATTGTTTTTGTAGTTTATTGTTCTGTGTTTTTTGTTACTTGTTTATTGTTCTGTGTTTATTGTTACTGTAGTTTATTGTTTTGTGTTTATTGTTTTTAGTTTTTTGTTCTGTGTTTTTTTTCTTAGTTTTTGTTCTGTGTTTATTGTTCTGTAGTTTATTGTTACTGAGTTTATTGTTTCTGTGGGTTTTTTGTTTCTGTAGTTTATTGTTTCTGTAGTTTGTTTCTGTGGTTTATTGTTTCTTTGGGTTTTTTGTTTTGTGGGTTTTTTGTTACTGTAGTTTATTTTTACTGTAGTTTATTGTTCTGTGTTTATTGTTCTGTGTTTATTTTACTGTAGTTTATTGTTCTGTAGTTTATTGTTACTGTAGTTTATTGTTCTGTAGTTTATTGTTTTTGTTTTATTTTTCTGTGTTTATTGTTACTGTAGTTTATTGTTTCTGTAGTTTATTGTTACTGTAGTTTTATTGTTATTTGTTTATTGTTTCTGTGGTTTTTTTTTCTGTAGTTTATTGTTTCTTTGTTTATTGTTTGTTAGTTTATTGTTTTGTAGTTTATTTTCTGTAGTTTATTGTTTCTGTGGTTTATTGTTTCTGGGTTTATTGTTATTAGTTTATTGTTACTGTACTTTGTTACTGTAGTTTATTTTACTGTAGTTTATTGTTACTGTGTTTATTGTTACTGTAGTTTTTTTGTTCTGTGTTTATTGTTCTTGTTTATTGTTACTGTAGTTTATTGTTACTGTAGTTTATTGTTACTGTAGTTTATTGTTCTGTGTTTATTGTTATGATTTATTGTTTCGTAGTTTTTTTTACTGTGTTTATTGTTCTGTAGTTTATTGTTTTGTGTTTATTGTTACTGTAGTTTATAGTTACTGTAGTTTATTGTTTTTTGGTTTATTTTTCTGAGTTTTTTTTTTGAGTTTATTGTTTCTGTGGGTTTTTTGTTTCTGTTTTATTGTTCTGTAGTTTATTGTTACTGTAGTTTTTTTGTTCTGTAGTTTAGTTATGTGTTTTTGTTACTGTAGTTTATTTTTTTAGTTTATTGTTCTTTTTTATTGTTACTGTGTTTTTGTTTTGTGTTTATTGTTTCTGTAGTTTTTTTTACTGGGGTTTTTTTACTGTAGTTTATTGTTTCTGTAGTTTTTTGTTTTTGTATTTTTTTGTTACTGTAGTTTATTGTTACTGTATTTATTGTTACTGTATTTATTGTTACTGTAGTTTATTGTTCTGAGTTTATTGTTTCTTGTTTATTGTTTTGTGGTTTATTGTTCTGTAGTTTATTGTTACTGTAGTTTATTGTTACTGAGTTTATTGTTTCTGTAGTTTATTGTTCTGTAGTTTATTGTTTCTGTAGTTTATTGTTACTGTTTATTGTTACTGTAGTTTATTGTTTCTGTGGTTTATTGTTTCTGAGTTTATTGTTTCTTTTTGTTTATTTTTTTGTAGTTTTTGTTTCTGTAGTTTATTGTTTCTGTAGTTTATTGTTTTGTGGGTTTTTTGTTACTGTAGTTTATTGTTTCTGTGGGTTTTTTTTCTTATTTTTGTTATGAGTTTTTTTGTTCTGAGATTGTTACTGTAGTTTTTTTTGTTTTCGTAGTTTATTGTTATTAGTTTATTGTTATGTAGTTTATTGTTTTGTGGGTTTTTTGTTTTGTGTTTTTTTGTTACTGTAGTTTTTGTTCTGTTGTTTATTGTTATGTAGGATTGTTTCTGTAGTTTATTGTTATGTGTTTATTGTTACTGTAGTTTATTGTTCTGTGTTTATTGTTTTGTGGTTTATTGTTTCTGTAGTTTATTGTTTCTGTGGGTTTTTTTTACTGTAGTTTATTGTTTCTGTAGTTTATTGTTACTGTAGTTTATTGTTTCTGTATTTATTGTTACTGTAGTTTATTGTTTCTGTAGTTTATTGTTTCTGTAGTTTATTTTTGTAGTTTATTGTTTCTGTAGTTTTTTTTTTCTGTAGTTTATTGTTTCGTTTTTTGTTTCTGTGGTTTTTTTTTCTTGGTTTATTGTTCTGTAGTTATTGTTCTTTGTTTATTTTATGTGTTTTTGTTTCTGTAGTTTATTGTTACTGTAGTTTATTGTTACTGTAGTTTATTGTTTCTGTAGTTTATTGTTATGTAGTTTATTGTTTCTGTGGGTTTTTTTCTGTAGTTTATTGTTTCTGTAGTTTATTGTTTCTGTGGTTTTTTTTGTTTCTGTGGGTTTTTTGTTATGTAGTTTTTGTTACTGTGTTATTGTTACTGTAGTTATTGTTCTGTGTTTATTTCTGTAGTTTATTGTTTGTAGTTTGTTTCGGGGTTTTTTGTTCTGTAGTTTATTTTCTATTGTTTTTTTGTTACTTTTTTGTTTATTGTTTATGTGTTTATTGTTACTGTAGTTT
>WNWK01047938.1:0-13738 GCA_009830355.1 Cherax destructor
AATAACCTGGACAAATTGGAGGATTAATCAGGCAAGTTCCCGGGAATTTAGCGCCAGCAAATGTAAGGTTATGAAAATTGGGGAAAGGGGAAGATAAAGATTGGAAATTGAATAAAGATTCGGGGATAAAGACTGCATACCTCACTGAAGGACTTTTTCTGGGGCGAACCACATAACCTGTCAGTTCTTAGATCGTTTCACATTCCTTTATATGAAAACGTCAGGCACATCTACAAGAAAGTGGGTCTAGTATGGAACTCTCACACGATAGACTCTTCACGGTTCTTAACCTAGGGGTCTGCCCCCTGGGGTTATTTGGTGTTTGTGGGGGGTCACAAAGGGTTCGGGAGAATATAACTTATTTTCTATTTTTGAATTAGCCTTTGGGGTTTTACCAGTTTAGTGAGTGGCAACACTGATCACATGCAGTGGTCTTAAGTAAATACATCAGCCACAACCAGTCACTCAGTCATTCACAGCTCGATGGGAATGCCTGTATGTTTTCTTGCTCCGTGACTCCAAGGCTGTTTCCTGTTTGCACTGTCTGCCAAAAGCAAATACAATGAAGCCTTTCTCAAGAGGGGTTTTCAAAGCATCATTCAGAACTCTGGGTCAAGCGGCAATGTGTCTTTGCCCAATTTTTAGTCACGAGAGTATAAAGCCAAGCAAACTGAAGGTCTATTTTGAGTCTTGCCACACCATCTGGTGAACAAATAGCTTAGATTTTTTCCAGCGAAAAAACTTCTCTGAAGGCCATTATTGATTGCAAGGGTCACTTGCTCGTCAGAATGAAGCTGAGTTGGAGGCTTCATACAGTTCTCTAAAAATCGTGAATACCAAGAAACCTCATCCCAAAGGGGGAAAACCTGATTAGGCCTTGCATTGTGGAAGCAAAGGTGATTTTTGGGAAAACAGCAGGCAAACAAGTTGGGGCAATTTCCGTTTCAATGATCAGCCCAAAAGTCGGATCTCGGTCATGAGTGAGGATATTCTAAGGGGGAGTGGCTGCTGTGAGTAGTCTAGTGTATTCAATGCAACTGGATGAGTCCCGGGTGTTGAAAGTTCCCAACTTCTTGTTTATGTTCGTTACCTTGACAGGAAGTTATGAAGGAGGAACTTGTTCTCTGAACCATTTGGCCACAATCACTTGTAAAAAGATATTTTCAAAATCCTTGGCCTTTCTCCTTAAACACGGCTAGGCTGGGAAGAACTTTTCCCAGTGGTACAAATGGGGCTCCCTTTTTTGACCGATTGCAAATTCGGCTTCAAAGCCTTCGTAAGAACGTCGCTCAGAAAGTCTCCTTCCTCACATGATTCATCGGCATGCTTTGACGTAAGCTTTTAAACCCGGTTTCAAAGTGCTCACAGGTGTTGTAAATATTGTGAATCATATAAGAGCGCAACGACTTTAAAGTGCTTTGTGAAGAAATGGGTGCCGACATCTCTGTTCCCCTATTTCAAAAGAGGTACACAGGCTCTCACTGAAGATTCTAAATCAAGTGCTACATTTGAGAGGAAATAACAATGTTGGGAACGAAGTCGTGGCAAGGAGAATCTTCATAAAAAGATCAGAATGACTGTTTTGTAAAAAAAGGTTGCCTACTGGGCAGCTTTCTTCCTAAGTGGAATATTTCTAAAAGCCTTACAATGTTAAAAGCTCTGATAAAGTGGCAGCGTTTAAGTGAAATTCAACTTTCGAAAAGTTGAGGATGTGAAGGACCTGCTTTGGATTGTAAGGACCTGTTTGGATTTGAAGGACCTGCCTAGTATGGGCCCGGCCTGCTAGTGTTCCTCCTTTCTTATGTTCTTATGTTTTATGGTGCTCTTTCTTCCTCAGATGACGACTCTCCTGGATTCTATGCCAGATTGAATGCATTTTCCCGTGTTGCTCATGTGGGAAAACACCACCGTATGGGAGGACTTAGTAATTCAGTATTTCTAACAGTGGGAGTCATTTTGGGATGGACTGACCCTGCATCTAAGGTTCGGAGAGAAAAAAAAGAAAGGGGGAGGCGCTTGAAGGTTTGAGTAATGTCATTTTACTCCTTCGAGAAAGTCACCCCTTTGGTTGTGATCTTGTTGTTCCCGGTGGTTATGGCTGTTGTTCACCTTGATGGTTGTGATCGTTGTTCACCACTGTGGTTATGGTTGTGTTTTCCCCCCATGGTTACGGTTTGTTCACTTCGGTGGCAGTGATCGGTGTTCACCTCTGATTACACTACTTGCTTATACTTCCCCTAAGTGTTGTATAAACATTTAGCCTTTCCCCAATATACATTGGTTGGGCAGTGTATACTTTGGGCTTGTGATAGTAAAATGTTGATCTTTGTAGCAGAAAACTATTGAATCAAGGACTGCAGCTAGCAGGGGATGGTGGCAGTAAGATAGGCGATGTAGTGTGGGGTTGCAGATGCTCTGGCACAGACCCCGGGGGAGGTAACTCTAATTAGCAGCAGCACCCAGCAGTACCAGCAGCAGGGGAACAGAAACGTAAAACAGCAAACTGCAGCAATATCAACAGCAGCTTGGAAAAAAAAGCAATAAAACCATTAGAAAAGACGGGAATTTAACTGAACAGACTAAAGCATAAGCGGATAACAGCATAAAACGTAATGTCAGCAATAAAAGCTGTGGCCAACCGGCAACGGAAAAGAAACAATGAGCAGGATCAATAGTGGGCAAAGCCCCGCAACACCAATAACAGTATCAAATCTTGGCAACAACTAGATAGAAAGAGCAGTAGCATAGCACACACACACACACACACACCACCACACCCCCCACGCCCCACAAAACCACACGCACGCCCCACACACCCCCAACACAAACACACACACACATAAAAAAGGGAAAAAAAAAGCTTGGACATTTCAAGTTAAACACTAATAGCTCAAGGAATGGTTCACTAATGCAGACAGAATATCAAACACTATGGACAATTAAAAGACCTGGAGGCAGTTTTAGACATCATAGTTCTTACACAGATGAAATTAACTGAAATGATAACAGATAATATAATATTTCCCAACAGGATATCAGGTTGAGGAAAAAAATGGAACAGGTGGAGTGGGAGGAATGGAATGAAAATAAGAAATCCTTGAGTTTTGGGAAAAAAAGGGAAAGTTAAACAGAAATTAATCAAACATCTACTTACTGGGGACATGAAAAATTATAGGACTCAAAGCAGTAGTAGCGTGATTCTACCCAAATTTGAAATAGTAGAAGGCCATAGCAGAAACAGCAAAGCAAATTACTTATTATGAAAGATTTCAACAACAAAGATATAGACTAGGAGATCTGGGATGCACTCGGGGGACCAGAAATTTGGGAAAACAAATTGCTGGAGTTAGTGAGGAAAAACTTTGGGAAATGTGTGGGGAATGCAAAAAAGAAGATGGATGAACTAGCAAGTCTTGATATAATATTCCCGATCGGTGCAACTGATGACAAACAAAAAATGAAAGCCTTATGGGGCTAGCGACCAGTTTCAAACCCTTGAATTAAAAGTACAAGGAAATAGCAGGTGGCAAATAAGAAAACCCAGATTTCAGAAGAAACTGTGGACGGAAATTCCTGACTGAATTACAGTGGGACAGGGAAGGGGAAGGAACAATCAGTAAATGAGATGATGAAGTACCTAATTAGAAAGTTCGAGAAGCTGAGGAAATTTCATATCTGAAGAAGGGAAACATAAATAGAGAGGGGAAAAGAGAGAAAACCCCGTAATTTAATCGAAGATACAGAGACAAAAAAAAAACAGAAAAACATGGATAAACAAAGAAACAGAGAAAAAAGAAGAACCAAAAATAAATAGAAGGTTGAGAGGCCGAGCGAGAATTTGAACACCAGTCTGCAGATAATGTGAAATTAATGGCGTAATGAAAACTGACGAAAACAAGGAAAGGCTACAAATAAACCCTGGAAAAATTTGGAGGATTAATGGCAAGTTGCCACTGGAATTTAGCGCCAGCAAATTAAGGGTTTTGAAAATTTGGGGAAAAGGGAAGATAAAGATTGGAAATTTAATAAAGATTCGGGATAAAAACTGCATACCTCACTGAAGGACTTTTCTGTGAGGTGCACAGCCCCATAACCTGTCAGTTCTTAGATCGTATTCCATTCCTTTAATTATACGTCAGGCACATCTACAAGAAAGTGGGTCTAGTATGGAACTCTCCCCGATAGCTCTTCAGCGGTTTTTAAAAGGGGTCGTGCCCCCCTGGGGTTATTTTGGTGTTTCGTGGGGGGGTCACAAAGGGTTCAGAATATAACTTATTTTCATATATTTGAATTGCCAGTTGGGCTTTTACCAGTTTAGTGGTGGCAACACTCACTACATATCATCACCCAAAACCCAGTCCTCAGTCAGTTCACAGCTACGATGGGGAATGCCTGTATGTTTTCTTGCTCCGTACCCCCAAAGGCTGTTTCCTGTTTACTGTCTGCCAAGAAGCATAAGTACAATGAAGCCTTTCTCAAGATGGGTTTCAAAAGTATTCAGAACTCTGTGGTCAAGCGGCAATGTGTCGTTTGCACCGAATTTTAGTCACGGGGTATGAACCCAAAGCAAACTGAAGGTCTATTTTGGTTTTCCCAAGCCATCTGGTGAACAAATAGCTTAGACTTTTTCCAGCGAAAAGAAGCTTCTCTAAAGGCCAGTCGTATTGATTGCGGGGTCCTTCGCCCCAGAATGAAGGGTTGGAGGCTTTAAATTGCTCTAAAAATCGTGAATAAAGAAACCTCATCCAATGGGAAAACCTGATTAAGGCCTTGCATTGTGGAAGAAACGAAGGTGATTCTTGGAGAACAAAGGGAAACAAGTTGAGGGCAATTTCCGTTTCGAAAGATACAGTCAAGTCGGATCTCGGTTAGTGAGGATATTCTACTGCAGGTAGTGGCTGCTGTGAGTGTCTAGTGTATTCAATGCAACTGGATGGTCAACGGATGTTGCTTCTGTTCCCAACTTCTTGTTTATGTTCGTTACCTTGACAGGGGAAATTATGAAGGAGGAGCACTTGTTCTCTGAAACCTGGCCACAATCACTTGTGGAAGATTTTTCAAAATCCTTGAAGCCTTTCTCCTTAAAACCCAGCTAGGCTGGGAAGAACTTGTCCAGTGAGTCAAATGGGGCTCCATGACCGATTGCAAATTCGGCTTAAAGCCTTTGGGAAAAACGTCGCTCAGAAAGTCTCCTTCACTCACTGTTTTATTCATCGGCTGCTTTGACGATGAAGACTTTCGCACCTGGTTTCAAAAAGTGCTCACAGGTGTTGTAAATTTTGAATCATATAAGGGGCAACGACTTTAAAGTGCTTTTGAAGAAATGGGTGCCGACATCTCTGTTCCTATTTCACACAGGGTACACGGCTCTCACGTAGCAAGATTCTAAATCAAATGCTACAGCTTCGGGGGAAATAACAATGTTGTTGGAACGAAGTCAGGGCGAAGGAAAATTTTCCCTGAAAAGATGCAGAATGACTGTTTTGAAAAAAAAGGTTGCCTCTGGGCGGCTTTCTTCTCTGAATAAGTGAATATTTCCCCCGGAAACCTTACAATGTTGCACACAGCTCATGATAAAGTGGCAGCGTTTAAGTGTAAGATTCAACTTTACAAGAAAAGATTGAGGATGTGAAGGACCTGTTTTGGATTGTGAGACCTGTTTGGATTGTAAAGGGACCTGCCTAGTATGGGCCAACGGGCCCTGCTCGTGTTCCTCCTTTCTTTTTTATGTTTTTTGGTGACATAACTTTCTTCACTCAGATGACGACTCCCCTGGATTCTATAAGATGCTGAATGCAGTTTCCGTGAGGGGATCTCAGCTCGTCTATTGGCGCGAATGACGCCATAGAAGTTGTTTTCCAGGACTGGACGACCGCTGTACTGATGCGTGGATCTACGGGGCCCCCTTTTCCCTCAAGGACATGCCATCAGTGATACTGATGTTGCTGCTAAGGTAAATTTCTTCAAATTCTGAGGATTCTCAGCTGGTTTACTTTACTAAACAAGAGCTCCCAAAATTTGGGCAAATGGGGGCGACTTCCCCTTCTTTCGATGCTGCACTGACTATGCTGATCCCAAACCCCGTCAACTTATCGCTGGGGGTTGGATTCTCAGCAATGGGAACACTGAAAACGAAGGCACTCAATAGACTTTTATCGATGCTGACAGAGGGGTTGCCTTCGAGCGTGCTCCCCCTTTGTAGACTTATGGCTGCAAAAAAATTTCAAAGGGGGCCCTTCCTGCCTATCTAATTTATTAACCTTCTTCAGTAAAGCTTTTGAGGCTGTTGATCCCATAAAGAATTCGATATTGTTTATTTAGCTTTAGTAAGGCTTTTTATGAGTACCACACCAGAGACTGTTAAAAAAAAGTGGCAGCTCTGGCATTGGGGAAAAAGTGCTGTCATGGATCGAGTCATGGCTCACCAATAGGAAGCAGAGTGTGCATAAATGGGGGTTTAAAACCCAATGGGGGCTTGTAACAAGTGGTGTTCCACAGGGATCCCGTCTTAGGCCCATTGTTATTTATAAATATATCAATGACCTTGATGAGGGGAAATTTCTAGTGATATGGCAAATTCGCCGACGACGAAGATGGTAGGATAATTGATTCAACATAGATGTCTAAACTTGGAAGATTTAGCAAACAATTCGTGGTCAGAAAAAATGGCAGATGCAGTTCAAGAGATAAATGCAAGGTTCTGAAGCTCGGGATTCCATAACCCAAGCACTTATAAGTTAAATAACGTAGAACTTACCCATACAGATTCGAGAAGGACTTGGGGGTGATGGTAAGCAGCAACCTTAAAACCCAAAGACAGCAATGCCTAAGCGTACGTAATAAGGCAAATAGATTACGGGTTTTATCAAGAAGTTTTAAAAGGAAGCCCGAGGTTATTTACAGCTTTATACATCATTAGAAAGGCCTCACCTAGTTGCGCTCAGTTCTGGTCTCCATATTACGAATGGACATAAATTCGTTAGAAAACATTCAGCGTAGAATGACAAAATTAATACATAGCATTAAAATCTTCCTTGAAAAGATTGAAGCCCCTAAATTACATTCACTTGTAAGACGTAGAATGAGGAGACATGATCGAGGTATACAAGTGGAAAATGGGTATTAAAAAAGGGGATATAAATAAGGTCTTGGGATATCTCTCCAAAAAACCCCCAATAATGGATTCAAGTTAGATAAGTTTAGATTTAAAAAGGATATAGGAAAGTATTGGTTTGGAAATAGGGTAGTTGATGAGTGGAACAGTCTGCCTAGTAGGGTTATTGAAGCTAGGACCTTGGGTAGTTTAAAATTTAGGTTGGATAAATTCATGGTGAGGGGGGTTGGTTAGTGGGACTCGCGCATGAGTGGGTAGAATTGTCAAAGCTTATTTCTTGGGTAGCATTGAAAATTGGGTTGAGCAAATATTCTGTTAGTGGGACGGATTGGAAGGACCTGCCTAGTATGGGCCAACAGGCCTGCTGCAGTGTTCCTCCTTTCTTATGTTCTTATGTTTTTTTAAACCCTCCTTCTGAGTGAATGAGAATTAGGTTCTGTATGATGTTCAATAGTTCTTGGAATTTGCAATGTTCTGGCATTTGTAGAGGCTATGTGGAAATTTTTTCACGGTTTGTATTCTGTGGCATTTCAATAAACTACGGCCTTTCTTTCATTTTGTTTTATCTTACCTTTTCACAAGGTTCACCATTTCAAAATTTATTATAGGGGTCAGGGTAATACCCTGAAGAGTCTGGGGGGTCATAGGACGAAAAGGTTAAGAACCACTGCGCCAGGCATATTACAAAATATAGAAAGTACAGAGTTCAAGAAACTGTCCCGAGCTAAGAAATAACTACAAAAAGAGACTAAAAATTAAAATGACCTGTTCTTAGTGTGGTGACCTGTTCTTGGCTCAGTGAACGTGTCTTGTGTATTTGTGGTTAACCCATCTTTGTTTCCCCGTTATTACTACCTGAGTTGGATGATGGTTTCCCTCGACTACGAGCAGCTATATCTCCAAATGAAGGCGGTTAAAGGGCTAAAAAAGATTCAACGTTTGAAGGGTATAGCAAGGTTATCCCCGGAACAATGTCGCCGATGATCAGACCAACGAATGGATGCTAGTCGAATCTGAAGGGAAGAAGCTAAATTTGAAAAAGGGTGGAGACTGCTGTAAAACCAACAACTCTTTCCCCTTGATATCAGACGAAGGGAAAACACCCCAGCAAGACCCCTTTATAAAGACCTAAAGGAACTCATACACCGCCAGTCGGGGTAAGAACATTTTTTTAGTTGGGGATAGTGATTAAGTTTATGGATGGGGAATTTTGTTTTAAAGGATAGGAATAGGAGGCAGGGGGTGTGTTATCCTGGAGCTGGGATAAAGGATATTGTTGCCGTCTGGACGACATCATGAAGGTAATGGGAGCAATCCTTTTCTGTCTCAGTGCTGGAGGCAACGATGTTGGAACGTAGGAGTGAGGAGCTGATTGAGCTATGGTCAGCAATAGACAGAATTAGGAAAAATGGGAACCCTGTCATATGTGTATTTTGCCAAGGGGGGGTTGGAAATGAATGGCTGTCCAGGGCAATTGGTGCCCAATTGCTGGCTGGACAAATCTGTAAGGAAAATGCATCATTCTTGAAACTGGGACCTCTTCTATGGCAGAAATGACTGTTCCCCAGGGATGGGGTTCCTTATCTAGGTCTGGGGTGGGGGCACTGGAAACTGCAGTGGAGGGAGCTGTTAGGGCTTTAAACTAGAAAAAGTTAGTGGTATGGGTTAGGGGGGAAAACAGTGAAGCCCCAGTGTAGTAATGTTTAAATTCTAGGGGAACTAGTAATGGCAGAATAAGGTGGATTTTGGGAAAAGCCATGGCCTAGGTGACAAGGACAGTAATAGGTAAAAGGGGAAAAACAGAAATGAGCAGGAAGGGTAAAGAGAAAGGGGGGTCTTTAAGTGTATATTACCCAATAGTCGTAGTGCGGGGAATAAGATGGACGAGTTGAGATTATTGCAAATAGGGTAATATTGATTTTTTGCAATAACTAAACTGGTTTAATATGAAAAATCGGGACATTCCTGCCGAATGTCACATTCGGGGTTTTAAATTGTTCCAAGTAGACGGGGAAATATCGGGAAGGGGTGGGGTGGCACTCTATGTCCGTGATCATTTAAATTGTTGCATAAAAAGGGGTATAAAGTCTGAAATAACTCATACGGGTCTGTCTGGATACAATTTTCAGAGGGTGCAAAAATTGATTTTAGGCGTGATTTACCGTCCTCCAAACTTAGATAGGGAACAAGGGAGATTACTTTGGGGGGGAAATTTTAAGGCCACAAGGGACGATAACGTAGTAATTCTAGGGGACTTTAACTTTAGTCAGATTGATTGGAATTTCTCGACAGGGGAAATTTGAATCTAATGACTTTTTAAAGTGTTCAGGTTGTTTTTTTAAGAAGTTTGTGACAGAACCTAAAGGGGAAAAAACCTACTTGACTTAGTTCTGGCAAGCAAGGAAACCCTTGTTAATAATTTAGAAATTACAGAGGAACTCGGTTCAAGCGACCATAAGTCAATTAAATTTGCATTGAATGGATGTATGATAGTAGGGATAATTCATAACGGGCCCAGATTTTCGCAGCAGATTATAATGGACTTAGAGAACACTTATCAACTTGGACTGGGGTAAAAAGGGGAAGGGATCAATATGACAGTTTTTTTAAACTATGCAGGCTGCCCAAAGAACATTTTGTATAAAAAAATTAGATAAGTAGAAATGACCCAAAATGGATGAATAATAGGCTCAAATATATTTTGGGGGGAAAGGAATTTATAGGCGCATAAAAAAAGGGTGAGGGGCATCTTATAAATCATTATACTGACATTAAGAGGGGCGTTAAAAAAGGGGATAAAAAAATAAACGGGACTATGAAATTAAAGTTGCTAGGGATTCAAAAACTAACCCAAAAAATTTTTTCCCGGTTTATAGAACAAAAGTTAGAGATAAGATAGGTCCTCTTAAAAATAATGATGGGATCTTACTGACAAAAAGAATGAAATGTGCTCTATCTTTAATAATTATTTTCTTTCGGTTTTCCCCGGAAGCACTTTAAAATCCCAAGAACTAGGTATTTTATGGGCCAAAAAAATAAATTGTATATCACAGTCACTAGTGAAATGGTTATCAAACAGATAGACCGTTTGAAGCAAAATAAATCGCCAGGTCCCGATGAGCTTTTTCAAGGGTTCTTAAGGAATAAAAAGGAACTCTTGAACCCTTAACTAACATTTTTAACCTATCTCTTCAAACGGTGTAGTGTCTGTTACGTGGAAGATGGCTAATTAATTCCCATTTTAAAGCAGGGGAAAACGTTACCATCAAATTACCGCCCAATAAGTCTAACATCAATTGTACAAATTTAAAGTCGATTATAGCTGATAACATAAAAAGCCATTTGATAGGCATAATTTGATTAATGATACACAGCATGGATTCACTAGGGGGCCCTTCCTGCTAACTAATTTATTAACTTTTTTTTATAAGGCTTTTGAGGCAGTTGATCATGATAAAAAATTCGATATTGTTTATTTGGATTTTAGTAAGGCTTTTGATAGAGTACCACATCAGAGACTGTTAAAAAAAATGGCTGCTCATGGCATTGGGGAAAAGTGTTGTCATGGATCGGTCTGGCTCACCAATAGGAAGCAGAGGGTGTGCATAAATGGGGGTTTAAAACGGAGTGGGGATCTGTGACAAGTGGCGTTCCTCGGGATCGGTTTTGGGCCCGTTGTTGTTTATAATATATATAAATGACCTTGACGAGGGAATTTCTAGTGATATGAGCAAATTCGCTGATGACACGAAGATAGGTAGGATAATCGATACAGACGTAGATGTCAGTGAACTACAGGAGGATTTAGACAAACTCAATTCCCGGTCAGAAAAAAGGCAGATGCAGTTCAATGAGATAAATGCAAAGTTCTAAAGCTCAGGAGTGTCCCTAACCCCCGCCATAAGTTAAATAAGGAACAGCCATACAGATTGCGAGAAGGACTTGGGGGTGATGGTAAGCAGCAACCTTAAACCAGAAAAGCAATGCCTAAGCTTACGTAATAAGGCAAATAGATTAATGGGATTTATATCAAAAATTTGAAAAGAAGTCCAGGGTTATATTACAGCTTTATACATCATTAGTAAAAGGGTTCACCTAGATTACCAGCTCAGTTCTGGTCTCCATATTAAAAATGGACATAAATTCGTTAGAAAACATTCAGCGTAGAATGACTAAATTAATACATAGCATTAGAAATCTTCCTTACGAAAAAGATTAAGGACCCTTAAATTACATTCACTTGTAAGACGTAGAATGAGGGGGGGAAAATGATCGGGTATAAAATGGAAAATGGGAAAAAACAAAGGGGATAAAATAAGGTCTTAGGGGGGATCTCTCAAAAACCCCCAATAATGGATTCAAGTTAGATAAGTTTAGATTTAGAAGGATATAGGAAAGTATTGGTTTGGAAATAGGGTAGTTGATGAGTGGGAAAAGTCTGCCTAGTAGGGTTATTGAACAAGGACCCTGGGTAGTTTTTAAAATTTTGGTTGGATAAATTCAGGTGAAGGGGGTTTGGGTTTGAGTGGGAATTGCCCTGAGTAAATAAAATTATCAAAGCTTGTTTCTTGGGGAGCTTTAAAATTGGGTTGAGCAAATGTTCTGTTAGTGGGATGGAATGTGAAGGACCTGTCTAGTATGGGCCAACAGGCCTGCTAGTGTTCCTCCTTTCTTATTTCTTATGTTCTTAAGAAAATACACACTCAACGGGTGATATATATCAACATACACAATACATAAGACTTGACAAAGGTCAGGGATATATTGTTCGTAAGGTGGCAAGTGGACACACGAGGGGAGATCTAAGCTCAAAACACAGATGACTCACATGAATGTAGTAAGTAATTCTTCACCTTCTAGGTATTTAGGAAGTTTCAAAACATTGAAAGGAAGTAGTGAAGGCACACTCTATACACTTTTAGGAATATGTATAACATGTCACAATTTTTTTTTATTTGTTTGTGTTATACTTTTAATATAATGATCATTATACCCAAAATGGAGACAAAGAGATGATGCAACATCGGATAATAAACTACCTACTTGCATGTTGATGAGATTTGGTTTGTAAAAAATTTCTCATTCTTCTTCTATTAATTTAATTAATTGTGAAAAGCTCCCCAAAAATACTTTGGGTGAAATCAAAATAGAGTTATCTCAAGCAATTTTTAAAACATCACCCAAAAAAAAAAATTGAACAATGAGTGTGGGGGAAAATATTTATGCATCGCTGTATTCAGTGGATGTTCACTAGATACAGTAAATGTTTATTATGAACTTATAATTCCAAAATGGTGAAATTTTTGAACTTTTTGTTACTGTTAACACTAACAGTTGGTTTCAAAAACCCAACTATTACAAAAAAAAAAAAAAAATTCCATATTTTAATGGACTTGCAACATTTAACATTTGCCCTTTTAAAAGGTACAGATGGTTTACACAACAAATTTCCCCTAACACTCAGTACATACTTTTAAATAAATATTGTTTTTTTTTTTATATTTTGCAAAACATCGTTTCACATGAGTCTTTTTGCGTTGCATAGCCACTGTCAGTAGAGCCCCTAGTGCTGTCATGAGCCCCGGGGCGGAGTAGAGCCCCTGGTGCTGGCAGTAGAGCCCCTGGTGCTGGCAGTAGGCCCCTGGTGCTGTCAGTAGGCCCCTGGTGCTGGCAGTAGAGCCCCTGGTGCTGGCAGTAGACCCCCTGGTGCTGGCAGTAGAGCCCCTGGTGCTGGCAGTAGATCTGTAGTCTGTAATGAAGCCGGGAATGGACCAATATCATCCGTTATCTTTTACCTCTAAGGCTGAACTTAGAGAAAAACACGAGATTATGATATCGAACCGTGGAGTATTGGTGGCGAGCCTGAACCATACAGAATAGGTCTTGCATCATTTCTCAGAATGCAAATTTTTAGAAATGGAATACATGCTTTTGATGTGTCCGTGTACTTAACATCAAGCTTGAAGAAAGCTTCAGCTGTCTACATCATAGTCTTTCAGTTTATGTTCCTTGTAAAGCAGTTTTCAGAAAACTGTCGCAGTGCTCCCCAAAAACTGCCCAATGGTTACTCTATATCTTTTTTAAAGGTGATGTTATTCCACCTTTCTTATGGTTTTATGAATCCCGAAGATATGAAGTTATAGACTGTATAGATGAAAGGACACAAGTGCATATACTTCACGTGTGTGACATTGTTGACGTCAAACACCAAATTTTCTCTTCTTGAATATGAAAATGGAATAAAATACCTACAAGTTGATAAGTCTCTTCTTCTGTAAAAGATCACCAATGTTTACCTCTTCATCATTTTTTGTCAAATAATCCGCCACGTTCCCGAATGCTTCTTCCTTTCTGGTGTCATTGGGGCACTGGGTTTAGATTTTTTTACATAGTTTTGGACTGGTAGGCTATCGGTTCAGATTTCCTGTTCGGATGTTTATGTTGCCCCTTTATGGGAAACTGCATCTGCTTCAACAAATTTTCAAAGCGGGGTCTGACTTTCACATATTGGAGGCCAATCGTCACTGCGCTCTTTGCATGCGCAATGAATGTTTATAAAGCCAGTAGGGGAAAGGGTACCTAGCCTCTCCTTTTTCCCAATTTTGCAGTTATGAAAAAAATGCA
>WNWK01047939.1:0-13738 GCA_009830355.1 Cherax destructor
CCAAACATTTTGTAGGTATAAAAATATAAAAGTGAACCAAAGAGCAACATGGACACATTGCAAAGGGATAAAACTTTCAAGTCCCATATTCCTGAATTTCCTGAGAAAAACAATCATTCTTGATCACTAATTGCTACAATGAAAGGCTATGAAGCAATTTCTTTCCTTCTTGATGCATAGACAAAAATGAGGATGTGACATGATTTTTTGTTTTGCTGCAATAATTGCATGTAAATATTCTGCCTTGCACTGGCCAGTGACCTAGCATTTTATCAAACCTATCATTTTGGTCAAACCTCACACTGTCATCAGGCCTTTCTGCACGTTGGTACTGCACTGGAGATGGCAACAGGTCATCTGGTTCTGGATCTGAGTCACTTTCCACCAAAATGCAGAGATATTTGAACTTCTGTTGGAAGGGTTCACAATAGAACAATTTCTCATTGATCTGGAATGACAATAAGAATGTTCTGTACACACCCAGACCACTACAGAATTCATATATGCACTAGAAATTTTTATATAAATATTTATTTACTGAAATTTGAAATGTGGCCCTGACGGGCGGGACCGTCTGTACACGGTCCTCTTTTGTTGCACTTTTTTTCAATTGCATGGTACACTCATATTATGCATATCTAACTCCTGATATATATCTCAAAATATGCCTAAACTATTCATTTACACACTGGACACAACAATAAGTACTTACCGACATTGTAGAGAGTATAATCACAGTGTATATGAGTGGAAGAAGAGCAAAAATCTGGCTCTGGGTGACGCCAAGCGAGAAGTGTTTACATTTTGGTCTCTCAACCAATGGGAAGCGAGCAGATGCCGGTCTCACTTAGCTGGAGCGACTCACAGAAGGCTTGTGATTGGTCAGAAACAGAGAACGGGAACCTAGATGCGCTGGGGGAGTAGGATGACACGTGCAAAAAACACGTGTTTAGGACCGTCTCTACACGGTCCTGCCCGGTAAAGGGTTAACTAGAATAAACTCAATAAATTTCTTTAATATTAAGTACATAGTCTTTAAGATACTAGAATAAGCTGCCCCTAATGCCATGGCATGTCAGTGGCTCTCCTTGCACTCAATTTACATTGTAACTACCAATACCTATGTAATCTGCAATGAAATAAAATTTACTTTACTTTACTTTACCATATGGCGAATTTTGTTTGTCTGTCATCAGACAAATAATATTCAAGTACCAAGGAGCAACACCTGCAATAGAAACCTGCCCAACACCAAGTCATCAACACCTACCCTCTCGTCTGAGGCCTGGTGGTGAACACTTCCTAACAAAACTGCCTGCTACTGCTTGCAAGAAAAAGGCTCAGAAGAGGTGTTTTGTCTGTGCACATACAAAAAAACTCCCACAACAATGCAAAGACACTTGCTCTATGTGTGTGGAATGTGAAACACCACTGTGCATGGAACCATGTTTCAAAGACTTCCACAGGCTGCAGAACTTCTAGAAACATGTCCAGTGACTCTATGTATGTATATATATGATTGAACAATATAAATAACTAATATTTGTTATTGTAAAAATTTGTAAATACATTGTGTAAACAAATTAGTGAAAGAAACTTCATGTGAATATTGTGTAATAAATAGTGAGTGAATATTTGAAAAACAGCACTTATATTGGTCTCACAGGCCATAAAAGTTATTTGAAACAAAAAAACCATTCGATCAGAAAATAACTCCAAGAGAGAAAAAAAAATATTACCAGGTGACCAGCAGTCGGCGATGTTGCTGACACCGGTTTCATTTTCGTCAACTTCAATTCTCTATACCTCGGTGAGTATTGATCGCAAAAATGTATTTTTAGCCTATTAGATTTAGAAAAACAACTCTATCATTTCATAAGAAAAAGAATTTTTTTTTTTTTTGAAATTCATGGACCCTGAGAACGAGATTCAGAGACCCCCTTGGACCCTGAAAGGGTTAAGAAATATACAGTGTCGCTAAGAGTAATTTGTGTGTGATGTGGAAGTCTAACAGTAAGGCATGGGTCACTAGGGAAATTTTCTTTTATTGGTTTCATGAAGTGTTTGGCCCAAGTGTGAAGAAATATCTCGAGGAAAATAAATTGCCACTTAAGTGCCTCCTGGTAATGAACAATGTTCCTAGTCATCCTCCAGACTTCAAAGAGCAAATTGTGGAGGATTTGAAGTTCATCAAAATGAAGTTCTTGCCCCCTAATACCACTTCTCTCCTCCAGCCCATGGACCAGCAGGTCATTGCAAACTTCAAAAAACTGTACACCAAAACAATGTTTCAAAGGTGCTTTGACATAACCTCAGACACTGCTTTGACCCTAAGAGAGTTCTGGAAAGATCACTTCAATATCCTCAAGGAAGTGAGCACCAGGACTCTGAACTCTGCTTGGAGAAAATTGTGGCCAGACTGTGTCACAGATTTTGAAGGGTTTGGGGCTGAGCCTCAGGGCCCTGAGCCTGTTGTGGAAAAAATTGTCACTGGGGATGTCCATGGGGTTGGATGTGAGTGGCGAGGATGTGGAAGAGTTGGTGGAGGAGGACAATGAAGAGCTAACCACTGCAGATCTGCAAGAGCTTCAACTGCAACAGAAACCGACTACAGCTCAGGAAAGTGATTCAGAGGAGGAGGAAGAGAGATGGAGGACGTTGCCTTCTTCAAAGATTAAGGAGATTTGTGCCAAATGGACTGATGTACAAAGATTCATGGAACATTATCGCCCTAAAAAAGCTGTTGCAGGCCATGCTGGCAACATGTACAATGAGACTGTGGTGTCCCACTTCAGGACTGTTTTACAGGAATGCCAGATACAGACCTCCCTGGACAGTTACTTTATCAGACAGGGTTCCAGTGACTCTCAACCTGGTCCTAGTGGCATTAAAAGAAAAAGGCCAGTGACCCAGGAAGAAGACTTGGTACCTACAGTGTTAATGGAAGGGGATTCCCCTTCCAAACACTAGCAACTCCTCCATCCTCCCCCCTCCTCCCATCTTCCACACATCAACAACTCTTCAATATAGGTAAGTGACATGTTATTGTAGTATTAATTTATATTTCTCATTGTTTTCTGTGTAATTTAATGTATATTTAATGTACAAAAATATTTTATTTTAATACTTTTGGGTGTCTGGAACGGATTAATTTTATTTCCATTATTTCTTATGGGGAAAATAGATTCGGAGTTCGTTAGATTCGGTGTTCACAACGCCCTCTGGAACGGATTAATCACGAACTCCGGGGGTCCACTGTATAGGCAAAAAACTTTTTGCAATCAATACTTACTGAGATATAGAGGAATGAAGTTGACAGAAATTAAACTATTTAGGCGAAGGAAGGAGGAAGATAGGTAAGAAGGAAAAGATGAGACTCTTCCTTCCTACCTACCTTCCCTCCTTCCTTCCTTACTTCTTTCTTTCTTCCTTTCTTTCTTCCTTCAAGTAACTTTTATGGCCTGTGAGACCAATATAAGGTATATTGTATGTATATAAATCACTTGTATGCTACACAATAACCGCACAAACATTGTCATTATATTGTTCACAAAACATGTATACACAAACCAACAATAAAAAAATGTTTATTACTATTTTTCTATCATATATACACACATATAAAGTCACTAGACACTTCCTAGAACTGGTACAGCTTCTATAAGCTTGTAGTTGTTGTGTGGGGGTAGACTTGTAAATATGCTGAATCACCAGCATAATTAGTGTCACAATGACAAATTACACCATCACTCACCACCCTCACTGCCTGTCAACACTCATCCCTGCCTCCCCACTCCACCAACTCACATGGAAATAAGTCACTGTCTGACCCTGGGTTATCCTAGGTTCATGGTCTTCTTCCCTCCTTCCTACCTACCTTACCTTCTTCCTACTTACCTTACCTTCTTCCTACCTACCTTACCTTCTTCCTACTTACCTTACCTCCTTCCTACCTACCTTACCTCCTTCCTACCTACCTTCCCTCCTTCCTACCTACTTTCCCTCCTTCCTACCTACTTTCCCTCCTTCCTACCTACTTTCCCTCCCTCCTACCTACCTTCCCTCCTCCCTCCCTCTCATCTCTTCCTTCCTTCCTCTCATCTCTTCCTTCCTTCCTTTTGGTTTCCTGGGCATTGCTTTTGGTCACAAACTCCTCAAAACCATGAAATTCATCTTCACTATACTTCCACCTGTGTTTGAACTGTCACTTGGGAACAAAAGAGTCCCAATTAACCGAGGAGTGAGGAGTTTCTTAGCACTAGATATGGTGAACAAGGCGTACTAAAATGGTGTTCCCACAATGCACCACTGGGTCCCCGATTTTTTTCCTACTGCGCACACTGACCACAGACTCATTCTCTCACATCTAGGCCTACCATCTTTTTCCCACTTGATTTGAGGGTGCTAGAATTTACGCGTACTAGTACGGCACCAACCCCCTCCCGCAAACCATACTAGTACGGCACCAACCCTGAAAGGGTTAAGGTAAGAAATATTTCTGTTGCATTTTTAGCCTTAAGCAACAGAAAAACATACGTTGTAGCAATAATGAACAACACTTGCATTACAGCCTCTCCTCACTTACCGATGGAGTTCTGTTCCTAAGACCATGTCGGTAAACAAATTTGTCACTAATCGAGGAATCATCCCATACTGATACAGTAGACCCTTACATTACATGGATTTATTTGGCACGTTTTGGTTATTACACTATTGAAAAATCTCGGCATAATTTTATACAACACTTCGTAAAATTAACTTAACACGGTTCGGTTTGCGAAAGGGGAAAAATTTGGGAGTGTCACCCCTGGGATATTTCTCTAGCTCAGGCCGCTGCCTTGCTGTGGGTGAGACCACTGTCTCCATGGGGAAGACACTCCACCATCCCCTGCCACCCCTGTCCCAGTCTTCTGTTCACACGCGTTTAGGAGCTAGCTGTGTTTGTGCATTGTGTTTTGATATTTTAATTACCATATCTTGTATCTGTCAAGCAATCATGGCACCCAATAGGCATACAAGTGTTGCTGAAAGTGGCAAGAAAAGGGTTAAGTGTTTAAGTCTTGGAGTTACAAAGAAAATCGAAATATTAGACAAGCTTAAGAGTGGCTCACATGTGGTGGATATAGCGAGAGCCTATGGCCTTAATGAAGCATCAGTTTATACAATTAAAAAGAATGAGGTAAATATACGAGTTTGTGTGATAACTGACTGACTTATTTGACTGACTTACTGACAGACTTACTTGACAGACTTACTTGACTGACTTACTAGCAGACTTCCTTGACAGACTTCCTTGACAGACTTGCTGACTTGACTGACTGACTTAACTGACTTACTGATTTGACTAACTTACTTGACTGACTTACTGACTTACTTGACTAGATTGACTGACCTGACTGATTTGGTGACAGACCGACTTACTGACTAAAAGTTAGACTTTTTCACTAAAGAGAACCCTAACAAATCTAGAAGCAGTGCTCTAAAATGGTGTTTAGAGCAGCTGATGCCTTACTGTCAGCTGTATAATGTACTGCAGGATAAAATAGCCCAGAAATCCATTACAGAATTTATGCACACTCCTCCAGTACAACCATTGACCTCAGTACCAGAACCTCTACCATCCACCTCAGCCCTGTAGGGCCACAGCATAACTCTCCACTCTCTTCACAATCATCGACAAACACCAGCACCCACAATTTAAGGTATGAAATACTATTATTTCTGTTGCATTTGTAGTCTTAACCCTTTAACTGTCCAAACGTAGATATACGTTTGTACGCGTACTGCTCCGAATGTAGATCTACGTTTTATTTTTCATTCCTTCAAATTTAGTGCAATAGGCCTGAGTCGCCTAGACATGAGAATGGGTCTGCGCCCTCAGTGTGCACAGTATTAAAAAAATATGGGACCACTTAGTACCTTGTGGGACCACTAGTTCAATTGAGTGCCAGCTAGAGCAAATAATGTGGCAAACACCATGGATTCACTGATGTCATTTCGCATTAACACTCCCCTTATAAGAGGAAAGTAAAAATAGGTTCGATAAATACATGAGTGGCTGTGGGTGGGTGTGAGTTGGACCTGACTAGCTTGTGCTACTAGGTCTGATGCTGTGCTCCTTCCTTCAGAGGATGTGACCTGACTAGGTGGGTCATTGGTCTAAGCTGGGGGTGACATGGACCTGCCTTGCATGGGCCAGTAGGCCTTCTGCAGTGTTCCTTCTTTTATGTTCTTATATATTCGGCAGGCTGGCTTTGGCTGTCTCTGGCTGTCTCTGTGTCTATATCTGTCTATATCTCTGTCTATATATCTGTCTATATCTGTCTATATCTATCTGTCCTATATCTCTGTATCTGTCTATATCTCTGTCTATCTATATATATCTGTAATATCTTTTCTCTCTCTCACATGTACACATAAGTACAGTTATTATACATAGTGTAAATTACCTAGGATAACCCAAAAATTCCAGGCAAAGTCCGATACAATGCTTGTAGATATAAGACATAATACGCATGACTGGCAAGTAATATGCATTGTCACTTCTGCATCGCGTATAATACCTGTTGGCTTACGAGCCGCACTCAGACTGAGACAAGCAGACGGAAAGACACACACACAGGCAGACGGAAAGAAACACACACAGGCAGATGGAAAGACAGATAAGCAGAGCTAGACAGACAGACAGATAGACAGTGGAAACAAGGAGAGGGTTCCCTGCTCCCATTCATCAATGTCATTGGGCTGTCAGTGTTATCTGACACTTGTCATAACACCATTCGTCAAGGAGTTTCATATTATACTCCAGGCACACATAGGCAGGCAAACAAAGACAGATAAGCCGAGCTAGACAGATAGAAACACAGATAGATAGACAGATAGATAGACAGATAGATAGACAGATAGATAGACAGATAGATAGACAGATAGATAGACAGATAGATAGACAGATAGATAGACAGATAGATAGACAGATAGATAGACAGATAGATAAACAGATAGATAAACAGATAGATAGACATATAGATAGACAGACAGATACAGATAGATAGATACAGACAGTGAAAACAAAGCAAGGGTTCCTTGCACACATTCATTCATCAATGTCACTGCCTTATCAGTAGTTATCTGACAATTGTCATAACACCATTCTTCAAGGTGTTTCATATATACTCCAGGATGTTTAAAACATTGCTGGGACCTATAAATACTTTGTATATATTTATAGACAATAGTAAATGACCAAGGCAGGTGAAATTGTTCACCTGTTGGTGTCATTGTGACTATTTGAGTACTATTTCAGTACCTAATATTAGTGTTAGAACAAAGATTGGCTATGAAATCACAAGAACTATTATAAATTGTAATTACCATTACATAAAAATTGTATAAATTAAAATAAAAACTAGAAAAAAAAGTATATCGGCATTACTTCTGCAAGCGGCAGGACTTGTTGTTGCCGTCAGGTGAGCATCCAGCACCAACTTGTCGGGCTTATATCTCGGTAAGTACTGGCCCTAAAATTTTTTTTTAGCCTATCCTGTTTATAAAAATGCGCTCTTCATTTAAAAAAAAAAAAAAAGATTTTTTTTTTTTCAAAATATTCGGAGCAGTGCGCGAGTGAACGTAGATCTACGTGTGGACAGTTTAAGAGTTAAACAGTAAAAACAAAGTAATACATCACAATGAACAAAAATTACATATTCACTTTTATTATTGTGAGATCTGGAGGTCTAAAAAAAAGTTGTTTGGCTTTTTTGGGGCTCCTTGGAACATAACTCTATTTTCCCCATAAGTTCTTTAGTCACTGAGTTTAATCATTTCTTAAGCTGCCACATGAGACACAGAGAATGTAAACACACAGACAAACACACTAGCTAATCCATTTACAGTGAACTTCTTTTCTACTTCCATTTTCCTCTTTCAAGTGCTGCTGCACTTCTTACTCTATCTTGTACTATGGGGTGTACAATAAAGTACAAATTTATAGATGAAATATGTAGTCTTGGAGATTGCTTGATGCTGAGATGCATCACTAACCCCTTTACAATGAACTTCTTTTGTACTTCTGCCATTTTCCTCTTCTAAGGGCTGCTGCACTTCTTACTCTATCTTGTACTATGGGGTGCACAATAAAGTACAAATTTGTACAAATATGTAGTCTTGGAGACTGTGAAAGCTAGTGTACTGAGTGGCTATAGGAAGGAGATTGAGATGTTTGCGCTGAGATGCCGTGTTGCTCATTTCCATGACCCAAGTTCTCATATAGCACACAATACTGACTTGTCAGAGAGCTCGTCGTACCTCCGAATTGTCGGTAACGAGTATGTTGGTAAGTGAGGAGAGGCTGTATTATTTTTATTTTTGTAAGATTTGGAGACCTAAAATAAAAAAAAAGTTGTTTGGCTTTTTGGGGTCTCAGGAACATTACCCTATTTTTCCCATTAGTTCTTCAGTTCCTTTACACAGATTCGTCTAACACTGCATTTTCAGGAACTTAACTGCTGTCTTAACCCTAAACTGTCCAAACGTAGATTTACATTCACTCGCTCAGCGCTCCGAATATTTTGAAAAAAAAAAATTAAAGAAGAGGGAATATTCTACGTTATAATATAGAAGAAAAAATTATAGGATCAGTACTTACTGAGATATAAGCCCGTGAAGTTGGCGCTGGATGCTCACCTGATGGCAAGATGGAGTCCTTCCACTTGCAAAAGTGTTGCCGATATACCTTTTTTTCTCATTTTTATATTTTATATAATTTTTATGTTCTGATAATTACAATTTATAGTAGTTCTTGTGATTTCATAGCCAATCTTTGTTCTAACACTAATATTAGGTACTGAAATTGTACTCAAATACAGTGGACCCCCAAGTAACGTAAAAACTTCATTCCAGTAGCCTGCTTAAGTGCCATTACCGAACAAATTTACTCCCTTAAGAAATAATGTCAAGTAGGTTAGTCCATTTCAGACCCCCAAAAATACACTTACAAAAGCACTTACAATATTATACTTACATAATTGTACAATTTCTGGGTGTTCGTTACTCGGGGGTCCACTGTAGTCACAAACACACTGACAGGTGAACATTTTTACCTGCCTTGGTCATTTACTGTTGTCTAGAAATATATACAAAGTATTTATAGGTCCCAGAAATGTTTTAGACACGCTGGAGTATATATGAAATTCCTTGAAGCATGGTGAAAGACTGCTGCACTGTCACTAAACTGCTGACAATGCAGCAGTGGTTTGACACTTGATGATCGTGCGTTGCTGCAGGAACCCCTGGCTTTTTTTGTTTTCACTGTTACACATAAACATGTCTGTCTGTCTGTCTGTCTAGCTCTGTCTGCTTATCTGTTTTTCTGTATGCCTCTGTGTGTCTGTCTTTTTGTCTACCTCTGTGTGTCTGTCTTTCTGTCTGCCTCTGTGTGTCTGTCTTTCTGTCTGTCTCTGTGTGTCTGTCTTTCTGTCTGCCTCTGTGTGTCTGTCTTTCTGTCTGCCTATGTGTGTCTGTCTTTCTGTCTGCCTCTGTGTGTCTGTCTTTCTGTCTGCCTGTGTCTGTCTTTCTGTCTGCCTGTGTCTGTCTTTCTGTCTGCCTGTGTCTGTCTTTCTGTCTGCCTGTGTCTGTCTTTCTGTCTGCCTGTGTCTGTCTCAGAGAGTGGCTCGTGAACCAACAGTTATTACACGGGATGCAGTCACGTCTGATTCTTGATCACGTGAACATGGTATTACTTGCCAATCATGCGTATTATGCCTTATATCCACAAGCACAGTGTATAGCACTGGAGTTTTTTGGGTTATCCTAGGTAATTTACACTATGTATGATAACTGTACTTGTGTGTACCTGAGAGAGAGAGAAATAGACAGACAGATACAGATGAAGAGGCAGCCAAAATCAGTGAGCCAGCCAAACCTAGCCGGCCTGATGAATACGTATTACACATGTTCTAGAATCGTTTCTCTTTACTTAGGGCAAGGTTATAGGACATTCTGGCAGGATGACACTACCAGTGGTATCTAATATGAAAGGATGTTTCACAAATGTTGTGCATGGGTTATTACTGAGGTTTTTATATTTCCTCGATCACTTGGGGCAACATCCATCTCACAGCCACTAAACTTTGGATCAACATCACTTTCCTTTTAAAAAGGGAGTGTTAATATGACATGACATCAGTGAATCCCTGGTGCTTGCCATGCAATTTGCTCTAGCTGGTGCTCAATTGAACTGGTGCTCCCACAAGGTACTAAGTGGTCCCAAATTTTTTAATACTGGTCACAATGAGTGTTAAGACCCATTCTTTACTGACCAGGCATCTCAGGCCAATCGTGCCAAATTTGGAGGCAGGAAAAATAAAACGTTGATCTACGTTTGGAGTGCTAGCAGTACAAATGTAGATCTGCGTTTGGACAGTTTAAGGGTTAATTGACGGTCTACTGTATATTAAACCAGGGATGATGCATTTTAAGCTGATTAAGGTATAGTTAATCAACAGTAATCTAGAATTAACCCCAGGAAAACCTATTAACCATTTCATAATAAATTTATTACATTATACTAGTAAGCAACAAATGAATTTCAGCATTGTCCTCTCATTTACACTCTCTTACATGCTCTCTTCACCCCCTCTCATCCATTGAGGACACGGAAAATCTCCAAGTACTACAGTGGACCCCCGAATTTCATGATTAATCCGTTCCAGAAGGTCTGCCAAAAGATGAAATTCATGAATTGTGAAACCATTTTCCCTATAAGAAATAATGTAAATCCAATTAATCCGTTCCAGACACCCAAAGTATTAACAAAAAATATTTTTTTAGATTAAATATAGATTTACATACAGAAAGCAATGAGAAATCAAGTATAAAACAATAACAACATCACACTTACCTTTATTGAAGACTCTTGTTGGGTATGGAAGATGGGAGGGGATACCTTTACCTTTGATATACCTTTGAAGAGTTTCAGAGTTTATCTACTCTCTGAGCCCGGCCCTGGTGCTTGCCTGGTCAACAAGGCTGTTGCTGCTGGACGCCCGCTGCCCCACATATCCATCACAGCCTGGTTGATCTGGCACCGATGGAGAGGATGAAGTTACACTATTGTTTGGAAGGGGACTCCCTTCCATAAAGACTTTAGGTACCAAGTCCTTATCCAGGGTTACTTCCTTCTTTGTTTTTTAATGCCACTAGGACCAGCGGAGTCACGGCCCCTTCCCCAATTTTTTTTTTTCCAGAGTTGTGTTTCGGGGCCCTTAAAAACATTGTCATTAAACATCCAAACAGCCTGCAACAGCTTTTTTGGGGGTGATGTTCCTCTACAAATCTTTGCACCCTTTCCCACATTGCACAAATCTCCTTAATTTTCTGAAGAAGGCACCTTCTTCCCTCTCTCTTTTCCCCCTCCTCCCGTGAAGCTTTTTCCTCAGCTGTGCTGTTGTGTTGAAATGAAGCTCTTGCAGCCTTCAGTGGTTAGCTCTTCACTGTGGTCCTCCACCAATTTTCCACATCCTCGCCCCCAACCAACCCCCATGGACTTCCCCAAAGCCACAATAGATTCCTAATCATAGGGTTGTCAGGTTCAGCTTCAAACCCATCAAAATCCTTCTTTGGACACATTCGCCACAATTTTCTCCAAGCAGAGTTCAGTCCTTGAAGTCACCCCTCCAAAAGCCCATCTTTAAGAGTTCTGAAATTGAGGATATTGAAATGATTTTCCAGAACTCTCTTGGGGTCGATTCAGTGTCTGAGGTCACATCAAAGCACCTATGAAAATTGCTTTGGTGTAGAGATTTTAGAAGTTTGAAATGATCTGCTGGTCCATGGGCTGGATGAGAGGAGGGTATTAGGGGCAAGAACTTCACTGTGATGAAGCTAAACCCTCCACCTTTTGGGTCATCCAAGTCTGGATGATAAGGGAGCATTGTCCATTACCAGGAGGCACTTGAGTAGCAATTTATTTCCCAGGAGGATTTCTTCACACTTGGGCCAAACACTTCATTGAAAAAAAGGGAAAATTTCCCTTGTGACCCATGCCTTACTGTTAGCCTTCCATATCACACAAATTTACTTTTGGTAACATTATTTTTTTTGAACACACTGGGATTTTCAGGGATACACCAGTAAAGGCTTCACTTTGAAATCCCCATCCACAGAAAAAGACAGTTAGCCTGTCTTTCATAGGCTTGTGTCCTGGCAGTGCTTTCCTCCTGCATGATGTAGGTCCTCTTTGGCATTTTCTTCCAAAAGAAGCCTGTTTCATAGCAACTGAACACTTGTTGGGGAGGAATTTTTCATCCTCTATGTACACCTTAAATTTCAAAAGAATTTTTCAGCCCCCCTTTGTCAGAACTTGCAGCCTCGCCATGCCTTACTACACTGTGTATGCTACTACGCTTTTTAAATCTCTCAAACCCCCTTTTGCTGCCTTAAATTCACTAACATCAGCCCTCATTAAAGGCATTTTCACGAGATCGGGATGCAACTGCCTTGCCTTTTCACAAATTATCGACTGCATAAACTATTCCTGCTAACTGTTTTGGTTTATCCACACCAACAACAAATTCTCAACATCTTCAATTATTTCAATTTTTTTTTTTGAACAACAACAGTTTCCCTTTATTTCCTTTTTCTTCTCCCCGATGGAAGTGATGGTTGAATGGGATCCCATGATCCTGGCCAGCTCGGCCCCCCGCCTCCACTTTCATTTTTGGATTTCTTTCTTTAATTCTATCGTGTTTCTCACCTTCTTTACCAAAGGGATGGCACTAGGGGGTTTTTTCCCATGGTGGCTTAGTTAGCAGTTGCAAGCACAAAAAAAATGGAATATTAAGAAATGATCTTATGAATGCCTGGGGTGATGGTCATTCGAGAAACAATGCCACAGTGAGTCTGAATGGTATGTTTACCTGAGAGGGTTTCGGGGTCAACGCTTCCGCAGCCAATATGAGACCAAGCCTCATGGTGGATCAGGGTCTGATCAACCGGCTGTTACTGCCGGCTGCACGCAAACTGACGGAACACAGCCTGGTTGGTCAGGTACTGACTTTAGGTGCCGTCCAGCCTTCTTGAAACAGCCAGAGGTCTATTGGTAATCCCCCCCAAAGTATGCTGGAGGCAGTTTAAATCTTGGGGCCCCGGGCACTTATGGTTTTGTCTCTCAGTGTACTTGGGCCCCTGCTTTTCATCGGGGAATGTTTCATCTCCTGCCGAGTCTTTTTTTTTTTAGGGGGTGATTTCGGGGCAGGTTTGGACCAACCCTCCAGGACCTTCCAATGTATACTAACAAGAAACATCAAAATAAAAAGCAATATAGACAGGGCTTCATACACAAAATTTTATTAAAATATCCATCAGTTCTCACAAAACTAATAAAAAGCCAAACAATTTTACACTACAGCAGATTCACTGAAACAAGAGATATAAAAAGACCTGGAAAACACTCACAGATTCTGGGCACCCCAAACTGAAAAAAAATAGGGATATTGTCCTAACTAAACCAAACGAAACACCACTACAGCCTATTGATACAGTAAACAAGATAAATGACTTCTTCTCAACCATAGGAAAATTTTCGTAAAATCCCAGGACCAACGCCGAGCAATTGATTACCTAGATGGGTTTTCCCCCCTTTCCCCCTCTTTAAGGGGGCCCCCCTTTTCACGGAAAAAGGATCGGTCTGAGGTTTTGGGCCCGGTTTCTTCCTCAGACCGAACCAATACCCCCAATCCCC
>WNWK01047940.1:0-13738 GCA_009830355.1 Cherax destructor
CACATAGAAAATTTCGAGGGCTTAGTACCAAACTTGCACACAAAAATCACTCCCTACGAAAGCAAAGAATCGGCAGGCGATGTAACATCCCCCAATGAAGAGCAGGGTGCCACTAGCACGTTGAGGGACAACACAATAAGTGTCAGGGGCCCAGATTGTTCAACTGCCTCCCAGCTACATCAGGGGATTACCAACAAGCCCTGGCTGTCTTCAAGCAGGCACTGGACAGGCACCAAAGTCGGTACCTGACCAGCCGGGCTGTGGTTCACGTTGGACTGCGTGCGGCCAGCAGTAACAGCCTGGTTGATCAGGCTCTGATCCAACAGGAGGCCTGGTCACGGACCGGGCCGCAGGGCCGTTGACCCCTGGAATTCTCTCCAGGTAGACTCCAGGTAGATATGGAGACAACATCCAGACAGGTCCATTGTCCCATGGCCTCCTAAGTGAAATTATAATAGTATTAACACAGTGGACAATAACCAACAAGTAATAATTATGATTGACCTCTTCGCTCTCGGGCTGAGAGGTTGTATTGCACAGTTGCTCTTGCTCTGGTCTTCGCGCACCTTCTGATTTTCCTGCAAAATGGCGGAGCAGTATAGACGACGTGTAAACACAGTATGTGTAGAACTTGTTAGAGGGGCTGTGTACCCAACTAACACAGCTGTTGTGTTGCCTGCAATTATATGGGACACATATGGTATAGACACCGGAGACATTTATGGATTAGCCTTCAATGGAAGCGCCAGAATTTTCGTGAAGGTAACTGCTCAAGTGTACGAAGAACTTGTTGCTAAGTATAAGAGTCTACAGGCTACAGCATCGATTGAAGTTAAGTTGAAGGACGTGTCCAAGCACTACACTTGGATATAAATTCGTAATCTTTCGTTTGAGGCAACTGAATATGACGTCAGGGAGACGTTATGGTGTGATCCATTATGCGGCAATGGGAAGATGGACGGATGGGATAAACCAAGGGATTCCAGAAGGATCATACAACTTGAAAATGACATTGAGAAGGCCTATACCTTCATATGTTGTGATGAAGGAATTTAGAACACAGGTTTATGTCACGTACATGGGACAAAGACGTACCTGTCGATTATGTGGATTGTTGCGTACCCTGACCGGTATCAAAGGAGAGGTGGTTGGCTGACCACTGAGGTGCTGCTAAACGGTTGTTACCAGTGGCAGTACCCAGTGTGACGTCATCATACTCAATGTTGGGGCTGATAAACCGACCTCAAGCAGAGTTCACTACGACTTCACTGAGTACTGACTACACCAGCTGGACTTAGTTTCTGGCTGGCTGCCTGGACTCAGTTCCTCGCAGGTTTCGTTACTCAGTCTACTGAAGTTCCTTGCGGCTTAATGTTACTTGCAGACCTGTGGGACTCTCTACTTAGTCTGCTGAAGTTAGTTCCTCTGGCTTCTGTTATGGACTACTCAGTCTGTTGACCTCATCACTGGCTGTTACCTGCGGATCTTAGTCTGCTGATCAGTGTGGGTATCTTTACCCAGCCTGCTGACTTCAGTTCCTCGCAGGCTTGTTGGCCATTGGTCACTACCGCATACTGAGAGTCGTATATGACGGGAGTGTCGTGGAACGTAAGGAGTGTATCCTGTTACTTTGTGCTATTGGTGTGACGTATGTGCCCAGCCTGCTGACTTCAGTTGCTGGCAGGTTTATGCTGGTCTCATTGGTCACTTGCTGATCAGTGTGGGTGTAACACAGGGAGGATCATGACAAGTTACTTTGTATTGATATGGTGTGTGACACGAGGAATATGGTCATGACAACTGTGTATTTGATATTGTGTAATGTGACAGAGGTGTTTCGTACGTGTTTGATATTGTGTAATGGGACACACAGAGTGTCGGGTGACACTGAAAGAAGTTAAGACTGCAGAAGTGTGTGAAACGTAAGCGTGTCGTGAACCTGGAGTGTTATGTGACGCGGCGAACAGGAAGTATTGAGACTGAGTGTCATGACACAGAGAAAAGGGATTATTGAGATGTAGTGTTATGACTTAGAGATGTCATAACACAAGAACAAGAAGTGTCATGGCGTGTCATGACACTGGGTTGGTTGTCGTGTTGACATGGAGATTTCAGCGACTCGTGACATTGAACACTATGGGGTCATGACTGTAACTTTGAAACTTTGAAATCTGATATGTAGAATTATGACCTGAAATAATGTATGTTTCTTTTATATGTACCAAAGAGATAATACTATAATAATAATAATAATAATAATTTTTATTTCATGGCAATTTTACATAGAGATTTACATAGAAGTGCTAGAGAGCCACTGACATGCCAGGGCATAACTGGCAGCTGTATCTAAAAACTTATGGACTATGTACATAATATGATGATATTTCATTGGGTTAATTATAATACGGTGACACTACATTGCAGCAAGTGTTAAGTAGGATGGTAGTTAATAGTCAAAAATTGAAATTATTTTGGGAAAATGACATTGAATATTTTTAGAGTAATTTACAGAATGCGTATTTAGTTTATGGTGAGTAGGTGGTAATATTACAATGTTATAATAGTACAAATTGAGAATATCTTATAGGAAAAAATACTGAGTATTTTTAAAGTAATATTATCGTACATAATTATAATAATTACGAGAGGAGAAATAACAATGAGTATTTTTATTACGAGTAGTATTTAGGTAAGGGTGAGTAGGTGATTTTTGAGAAGAGTCTTAAAATGATTCTCAGACAAGGTTATTTTTGTATTTTCTGGTAATGAGTTCCAGAATCTGGGGCCCTTTATGTGCATTGAATTTTTACATAGGTTGCTATGGACGCGGGTACATCAAATGTGATCTGTTTCTTGTGTTATGGTTATGGGTCCTATTAAGGTTGTGAGGAGAATTTTGAGTGGAGGGTTTATATTAGAATGTAGAGTTCTATGTATGTAGTAGGCACAATTATAAGTGTGAATGTTCTTTATGGTGAGTAGTTTTAGGCTTTTGAATATTGGTGGAGTATGCTGTCTAGAGTGGGAATTTGTTATCATTCTGACTGCAGCCTTTTGTTGTGTTATGAGTGGTCTAAGGTGATTTAATGTTGTAGATCCCCATGCACAGATTCCATAAGTGAGATAAGGGTAGATGAGTGAGTGGTATAGTGCAAGGAGAGCTGGTTGAGGTACATAGTAGCGTATCTTAGATAATATGCCTACTGTCTTTGAGATTTTCTTGGAAATTTGTTGTATATGTGTTTGGAATTTAAGGCTACTGTCAAGGTGGATTCCTAGGAATTTTCCCTCTGTGAGTCTTGTGATGGGTGTACCATTAAGTGTTATGTTAAGTGGAACATTTGTGACTTTGCTTCCAAACTGTATGAAGTAGGTCTTGTCAGTATTGAGAGTAAGCTTGTTAGTCGTCATCCATGTTGATATTTTCTGTAATTCGGCATTAACAGTGTTGGCCAGTATAACTGGATTTGGGTGAGAGAAGACGTATGTTGTGTCATCTGCGAATAAAATGGGTTTGAGTAGTTGTGATGCATTCGGTAGGTCATTTATGTAAATGAGGAATAAAAGTGGCCCCAGGACATTTCCTTGAGGGACTTTCGACTGTAATTTGTTGTGTGGAAGAGTTTGCTCCATTTGTGTACACGTACTGGCTTCTGTTGGTGAGGTATGACTTTAGGTAGTTGAGTGGGTGCCCTCTTATACCATAGTGTGCTAATTTTGTGAGCCGTAAATCATGGTCGACTGTATCAAAAGCTTTGCGTAGATCAATGAAGATTCCCAGTGGAACTTCTTTCTTCTCAAGTGCGGTGTATATTAACTCTAGCATCGTTTGTTCTCTTGTTGGTCCTGAATCCAAATTGACAGGGGTTGAGTAGTACATTGTGTGAGACGAGGTAGGAATAGGTTTGTCTATGGATTAATTTTTCGAAGATTTTAGAAAGCAATGGTAAATTAGAAATCGGTCTATAATTATTCAAGTCTGTTTGATCACCTTCTTTGTGGATCGGGGTGACCCTAGCTATTTTGAGAATTGATGGAAAGGTAGAGGCTTCAATGGATTTATTGAATAGTGTTGCTATAATTGGTGACAGTACCTGTGAAGCTTTTTTGTACATAAAAGTTGGTAAGCTGTTTATGTCTCCTGCCTTGTTTTTAAGGGTGTTGATTATGAACGAGATTTCAATTGGGTTGGTAGGAGCTAGGAATAGTGTATTAGGGTAGGTGTTAGTGAGGTAGTCTGTTGGACGGGTGTTCGAGCTTGGGATTTTACTCGCTAGATTCTTTCCTATGGTGGAGAAGAAAACATTAATTATGTTTGCTGTCTCAGTAGGTGAGAGTAGGGGTTCATTTGTTTTTGATAATTTGATGGTGTTGTTTTTCGATATCTTTTAATTTCCTAGAATTGCAGATAGGGTACTCCAGGTCTTTTTCATATCACCTTTTATGTTCTGGAGTCTCTTCTCATAATACAATTTTTTTGACCTTCTTATCAGGCTGGTAAGGATTGATGAGTAGCGTTTGGATTGTTCTCTGGTTATTAGACCCCTTCTGTATTGTTTTTCTTATTGGTGCCTTTTGTTAATGGATTTAAGGATGCTGGGTGTTAGCCAGGGATTGTTAAGTCTCTTAGCTGTGATCTGTTTAGTTTTTTTAGGGCAATGTTTGTTATAGAGGTGGTGGTTTTTTTTAAGGAAATTCTTGATGCATTCATTAGTATCTGAATATGTTTCTAACTCATTATGCCAGTCAATGTTAATCATAGCTGTTATAAAGTTATTAACAGCTGACTCATTATGTAGTCTGAAGGTAACTTTTGTAATATCTTGGGGCAATTTACCAAGGTTGGTTATGAGAAAGGTCAGGTAGTGGTCTGTGGTGTTGTCTGTGATTATGCCTGATTTTAGAGGGGATATAGTGTTAGTCCAGATGTGGTCTAGTAATGAGGTACTAGTCTCAGAGATTCTTGTAGGTTTTGATATTGTTGGTAGTAACAAGCAGTTGCTCATAGTTTACCTGGAGAGAATTCCAGGGGTCAACGCCCCCACATCCCGGTCTGTGACCAGGCCTCATGTTGGACCAGAGCCTGATCAACCAGGCTGTAACTGCTGGCCGCATGCAGTCCAACGTACGAACCAGAGCCTGGCTGGTCAGGTACCGACTTTAGGTGCCTGTCCAGTGCCTGCTTGAAGACAGCCAGGGGTTTGTTGGTAATCCCCCTGATGTATGCTGGGAAGCAGTTGAACAATCTTGGGCCCCTCACACTTATTGTGTTGTCCCTCAACGTGCTAGTGGCACCCCTGTTCTTCATTGGGGAGATGTTACATCGCCTGCTGAGTCTTTTGCTTTCGTAGGGAGTGATTTTCGTGTGCAAGTTTGGTACTAATCCCTCGAGAATTTTCCATGTGTATATAATAATGTATCTCTCCCGCCTGCGTTCTAGAGAGTACAGGTTTAGGAACTTCAAGCGCTCCCAGTAATTGAGGTGGTTTATCGCAGTTATGCGTGCCGTGAAGGTTCTCTGCACATTTTCAAGGTCAGCAATTTCACCCGCCTTGAAAGGTGCAGTTAGTGTGCAGCAATATTCCAGCCTACATAGAACAAGCGATCTGTAAAGTGTCAACATGGGCTTGGCATCCCTGGTTTTGAAGGTTCTCATTATCCATCCTGTCATTTTTCTAGCAGATGCAATTGCTACGGTGTTATGGTCCTTGAAGGTGAGATCCTCTGACATGATCACTTCCAGGTCTTTGACATTAGTTTTTCGCTCTATTGTGTGGTTTGAATTAGTTTTGTACTCCGATGATATTTTAATTTCTTCACGTTTTCCGTATCTGAGTAATTGAAATTTCTCATCATTGAACTTCATATTGTTTTCTGCAGCCCATTTAAAGATTTGGTTTATGTCTGCTTTGAGTCTTGCAGTGTCTTCAACGGTGGACACAGTCATACAGATTCGGGTGTCATCTGCAAAGGAAGACACAGCACTGTGGCTTATATCCCTGTCTATGTCCGATATGAGGATGAGGAACAGAATGGGAGCAAGTACTGTGCCTTGTGGAACAGAGCTTTTCACAGTAGCTGCCTCAGACTTTACTCTGTTGACTACTACTCTTTGTGTTCTACTTGTTAGGAAATTATAGATCCCTCTACCAACTTTTCCTGTTATTCCTTTATCACGCATTTTGTGTGCTATTACAGTATGGTCACACTTGTCAAAGGCTTTTGCAAAGTCTGTGTATATAACATCTGCATTTTGTTTGTCTTCTAGAGCATCCAGGACCTTGTCGTAGTGGTCCTGTAGTTGGGACAGGCAGGAGCGGCCTGCTCTAAAACCATGCTGCCCTGGGTTGTGCAATTGATGAGTAACAAGATGAGTGTTTGTGAATTCTGTTACTTGTGGGTCCTGGTCGTGTAGGAGATTTATATTGAAATCTCCTGTGAGGAGCAAATGGCCTTTGTTCATGTGTGCATCAGTTATCAGGTTTCCTAGTTTTTCACTAAAGTGGTGAATGTTTGACTGTGGTAATCTGTAGATGTTTATCACTGAGTAATATATAGCTATTCCACCCCCTCGCTGATCTGTCCTACAGTTGTGAATGGCTGTGTAACCTGGGATGGCATAGACATCTGTAGTATCAGGCTTTAGCCAGGTCTCAGTGAGTGTGATGATTGACATATTGGTCTGGAGGGATTGGGGTAGTGCTGTGAGGTCATCATAATGTTTGCTCAAAGATCTAACATTGTAATTGAAGATAGTTATGTTATTGTTGGCTATTGAGTAATGTCTTGGCTTGATCTGCTGTGTAATAGTTGCAGTTGCTGTTGGAATCATGTAAGTCATTTAATAATAGGTTGATATCAGGATCAATTCCTGTAATCATAAAATTTGATGTGATTCTATAACTAGACCTGAGAACAATGGATAATACAAAACTTAATAATATGGTACTAGATTAAATTCTTAGGAACTAGTGGATTATTACAATTTTTAACAATTGTTTACATAGATATAGGATATTTGACAGAGTTCTTGGCACGTGAATTTGTACCTTAGTTAATTTATACAAATGCAATTTATTGAACTATGGTAGTTATTCTAAAGCTGGGAAGAAAGGAGCTAGGGAAAATAATAGCAAACAATGAAAGTAAAGTAATTTAGTACCTGAGTTAGCACCTTAATTATTATAATAAAAATTAATATAATAACTGTGGCAGGTAGATAATTTTTTTTTTAAATAAAGAAACTAGGGAATATAATAGTAAACAATGAGAGTAAATACTTTAGGGAATATAGAAGTAAACAATGAGAGTAAAACACTTTAGCACCAGAATTAGCACCTTAATTATTTTTTAAAGCTTCAAGTAGAGGAGTTATTGGATGAAAGGCAGTACTAGGTATTGATTTGTTGAGAACTATTTCAAGAGAATATATAAATGGGGACTAAATTAAGTGGACAGATAGTAAATATGATATAAAATTAATTTAGAAGCAAGATTTGATTTATATTATAAAGTTTGAGCAAGTAATAACACTAAAAAAAGTACATTGTTTATGAGGTAGTTGGTACTAGCTAGTAAAGTTAGTACAAAAGAATTGCACAATAATGTAGTAAGAACATACACTAATACACCACACGTATATTATGTGTTGAGGACAATAGGCTAATCAGTAATGGTAATGTCAGCTTGTCTAAGGAAGTTGGTGAGATCACATTCGTTTGATATAGAAAATTGCTGACCTGTTGATACTTTTCGAACTAGTATTTTCCCATCACGAGCGAAGCACTGATGGATTTTGTTCTCCAGTTGAAGTTTTCTCAGCCTAAACAGAAGGTTTTGACGTTTCCTGGTTAGGCACTCATTGATGTACACTCCATTTTTCACTGTAATTGCTGATTTAATTAGGTCCTTTTTTGTATCATATGAATGAAGTCTGATCATAATACTATGTTTACCTTGTTTACCTAGAAATCGTGTTTCTTTGATTTCATTACTTTGCACATTAACTCGTAGGTGGTCTTGTAATATGTTGATAGCAGTTTCCTTGCACTGGGATTGAGTTATGTCTCTGGGAATGTGGTTGCTGTTTATTATAACTGCATCAGACAAGTTATCTTGTTCGGTTTTGTCATCTTGAAAATCAAGATATTCATCAAGTCGAGTCTACCTGGAGTCTACCTGGAGAGAATTCCAGGGGTCAACGCCTCCGCGGCCTGGTCTGTGACCAGGCCTCCTGTTGGACCAGAGCCTGATCAACCAGGCTGTTACTGCTGGCCGCACGCAGTCCAACGTACTAACCACAGCCCGGCTGATCAGGTACCGACTTGAGGTGCCTGTCCAGTGCCTGCTTGAAGACAGCCAGGGGCTTGTTGGTAATCCCCCTTATGTATGCTGGGAGGCAGTTGAACAATCTTGGGCCCCTCACACTTATTGTGTTGTCCCTCAACGTGCTAGTGGCACCCCTGCTCTTCATTGGGGGGATGTTACATCGCCTGCCGAGTCTTTTGCTTTCGTAGGGAGTGATTTTTGTGTGCAAGTTTGGTACTAAGCCCTCGAGATTATTATTATTATAATCAAATAGAAGCGCTAAACCACAGGGGTTATACAGCGCTGCAGGTTATTGTAGGATGCAGGGAGAGTGGGTTGTAAGAGGGAGATGGACGATTAGTAGGGTATGGAGTGCAAGATGACGGTGGATTGTGCAGGGGAGGAGGGTAGCAAGAGATCGAGGTAGAAGGGACTGAGGGAGGTGCTAGAGGTATAATCTTCAGAGTTTGTGTAGTAAGTCAGTTTCTGTCAAAAAGTCAATGAGAGAGTCAGGATTAAAGGAGGGGCCATCTGCAAGAAGGGAAGGTAAAGAAAGGGCCGCAGAGCGAAGACGTCGTTGGAGGTAAATTCTGCGTGCCGTTGATAGAGTGGGCAGTCCAACAGGATATGTCGAACAGACACTGGAACCTACAATGCTCACAGAGAGGGGCAGGGAGCCTCTCCATGAGATACCCGTGAGTAAGACGAGTGTGGCCGATGCGAAGACGGAGAGTGTAGTCTCCCAACCTCGACATTGGTGACAAGAAGAAGGCCAGAAACCTATAACCGGTTTAATAGAATGAAGTTTGTTATTCAGCAGGTCAGACCAGCGTTGTTGCCAACGGGTGCGAAGGTGGGTAGCAATGACCGCAAAATAGTCCGTGAAAGGAACACCTCTATATGAAACTGGAAGGTCATGTACTGCTGACCGCGCAGCAGTGTCTGCCTGTTCATTGCCCTGTACGTCAACAGACCAGGGACCCAACAAAAGACAATATCTTTATGCTTGCTAAAGATACGGGCGTAACCAAAGGTGGATAGAAGAACTAGGGGTGAGTGTATCAATTTACGGATAGCCTGTAAAGCACTAAGGGAGTCTGAAACGACCACAAATGGTGATACAGGCATAGATGCAATACGGATAAGTGCCACAAGAATGGCATACAATTCAGCCGTAAATATGCTAGCCGAGGGTAACAGATGCCCTCGTACGATGCTGTCCGGAAACACTGCTGCGAATCCGACGCCGTCAGATGACTTTGAACCATCGGTGTATACTGCGATGGCATGGGAATGAGAACGGAAATGGTCTAGAAAGAAAGAGCGAGAAGCCGCCGTAGGCAGTTGGGCTTCGCCAAGGTAGAAGAATAGAACAGACACGGACAGCAGGAACTTCCCAAGGGGATAGAGGAAAGGGTGAAGCCACATGAACATATAAAGGCGGAAGCTGAAGGGAAGACAAGAGTGAATGCAGACGAAGAGAAAAGGGACGAAGTAAACAGGGGCGACGAACAAATAACGAGCGTCTACTAACATCTGTGACAATCCTATACATGGAAGGATTGCGGAGGTCATGAGAGCGAACATAATAGCGAATGCAATGTGCATCACGACGATCGGACAAGGATGGATAAGCCCTCGAGAATTTTCCATGTGTATATAATAATGTATCTCTCCCACCTGCGTTCTAGAGAGTACAGGTTTAGGAACTTCAAGCGTTCCCAGTAGTTGAGGTGGTTTATCGCACTTATGCGTGCGGTGAAGGTTCTCTGCACATTTTCAAGGTCAGCAATTTCACCCGCCTTGAAAGGTGCAGTTAGTGTGCAGCAATATTCCAGCCTAGATAGAACAAGCGATCTGTAAAGTGTCAACATGGGCTTGGCATCCCTGGTTTTGAAGGTTCTCATTATCCATCCTGTCATTTTTCGAGCAGATGCAATTGCTACATTGGTATGGTCCTTGAAGGTGAGATCCTCTGACATGATCACTCCCAGGTCTTTGACATTAGTTTTTCGCTCTATTGTGTGGTTGGAATTTGTTTTGTACTCCGAAGAGATTTTAATTTCTTCACGTTTTCCGTATCTGAGTAATTGAAATTTCTCATCATTGAACTTCATATTGTTTTCTGCAGCCCATTTAAAGATTTGGTTTATGTCTGCTTGGAGTCTTGCAGTGTCTTCAACGGTGGACACTGTCATACAGATTCGGGTGTCATCTGCAAAGGAAGGCACAGCACTGTGGATTATATCCCTGTCAATGTCTGATATGAGGATGAGGAATAGGATGGGAGCAAGTACTGTGCCTTGTGGAACAGAGCTTTTCACAGTAGCTGCCTCATACTTTACTCTGTTGACTACTACTCTTTGTGTTCTACGTGTTAGGAAATTATAGATCCATCTACCAACTTTTCCTGTTATGCCTTTATCACGCATTTTGTGTGCTATTACACCATGGTCACACTTGTCAAAGGCTTTTGCAAAATCTGTGTATATAACATCTGCATTCTGTTTATCTTCTAGAGCATCCAGGACCTTGTCATAGTGGTCCAGTAGTTGGGACAGACAGGAGCGGCCTCCTCTAAACCCATGCTGTCCTGGGTTGTGCATGTTGTTATTCCAGTCCTTAATTGCTTCTTCCACCTTCATATTTAGAGTTGTTATTTGATCGGTGTGACTGGTTATAGCTGTTTGCAGAATATTTTCTGTGTCAGTATTTCCCGATGTGATCTTCTCTTCAAGGTTTTGGATCTTGATCTCGAGGTTAGTTAACTTGGATTCATATTTCACTAGTTTTGCTTTGATGTCTTTGTTTTCAGCTTCAAGGGCAATGATGTATTCCCTAATAGTATCAGGAGTTGTCATACCTTGGTGCCCAGGATGGAATCCTACGAAGCTGGTGGGGTTGGTGGGAGAGTCAGCCATGGTCGGTGTTGTTATTGTTGTTGTCGGGACCCGGGCGGGGGTGTGGGGGGTTGTTGATGCACCGGCTTTCTGTTATGTAGACATGTTGTGTTTCAAAGTCCTTAGCGTTGGTTTCTTGTTACTGTTGTTGGTTCCTCTGCGATTTCCGCTCATAGTATCACTAGTAAAGCTATGGAGGAGGCTTTATTTCCTTTAGCTTGGGTTAGGCGTTCGTCTGGCTGTGCGGGCAATGTTTGGGTTTGCAGGGCTGTCTTGCTTTGATCTTCACTTTTGTTAAGGTTTGGGTAGCATTTCTAGTATTCTTGGGTCATTTTGTGATCTACGTTGGTTTGTGCAGTTGTACCTTCAATTAGGCCATCACAAGCTTTGATGAGCGCTGAGTTTTTTGGAGAATAAGGGCTGCTAGGATGCTGCCTCTGCTGCTGCCGCGTCAACCACTCGTTCATATGCTCCACTGGTCACAAATTTCACAAATACCCTAGTGGCTCCATTTAGCGATACTGCATATAAATCTTCCGTGTGTATTCCATAAGCGTCTCGAAGTATGGCAGGCAATAATACTTCTGCATTAGACGGGTAGATAGCTCCAACCAGCACTTCAATACACACAGTGTTTATCCGCCTCTGGTATGTTGCCGCCATTGTGAAACTAAAGGTTGTGGCCACTGTCCACCAGAGACCCTTGCCAGCACACCTGCTCGCGACCAAGGTCGGGTAGCGAATGTTTTTCTAATTAGGTTGATGGCGAAAGCTGTGAACAGTATATCATTTGTCTTCATTGTGATTAGTATCGTTTTCATTTATGAAGGCCTTGATGTGGTATTAACATGGTTTGAAACCTTAGTATAATTATACTATATACAAAACATGAACAATGTTATTTTTGTACTGTTGATGTAACTTTTTTTTATATTTTATTTAAACAGACATTATACATACACACAAATCAATATGACCTTATAACCAGTACAGGATATTACAATAATACAACCAAACACTCATGTATATAAACACACATGAATCTCGTCTTCAAAATTCCAAGTAAAAAAACTTACCCTCCGAATACAATGAAACACGAATACAATGCAACATACTGACAATAAAGCACAACACAATATAAAAATACATATCATTGGCATCATGAACAATTATAACTGCCAGTAAGAACAACACGTAATTTATTTAATATCATAATCAAGAACTATAAAAACATGACCCCCCTCCAACCTCACCTACCCCAAAAGAAATCTGCACACTAAATGTGCCTATTCCCATAACAATCATGAAATTTTTTTTTAATATTTAATGTAAACGAAATATACAAAATACACACATCAATATGACACTTAATTATAACAAATTAGGTTATCGCAAATACAAACCTACAACCATATGTACAAACATCCGCAAACTATGGAAAACATACAATGCAAAGTTCTGACAATAAGCACTTAACAATATATAACTTACATATTTAGGCACCTCGTACGTTACTTACTGCCAAAGAAGCACAAACACGTTATGTATTTAATAACACAATGGAGACCCATAAAAGCTTGACCCCCTTTCCCCTACAATCCCACCTACCCTAAAGAGACCTACACATTACCATTTTACTATTACATTCATCATGAGGAAACATTTGGTAAAATATTTTTAATAATGTATATTATTATAACCAAATGTGAACATTGGAACCCACACTCTCACCACCTCACTTTCCCATTGTGACTGACACAAAACATTGGGAAACAATTATGACAAATGTCGAACTACATTGGCCATTCTTTCGTCTGTACACAACCTTGAACATTAATATACATAATATATGAACATTAATGTATACTGAAACGTACAACGTGATCAGTATACCGAGGGAATGACATGAATACATATACAATGTCATATTGACTACGCTTGCTCTTCATGGTACTCTGCCTTGACAAAAAAACTGAAAGATAAACTGCAAATCACACAGAACAAAATGATAAGATTCATCCTGGACCTGGGACCAAGAGAACATGTAGGCCAGGATGAATTACAACAATTAGATATGCTGAATATTGAAGACAGAGTAAAACAACTCAAGTTGAATCAAGTTTATAAAATTGCTCACAAACAGTGTGCAGAATATCTTGCTGCTAATTTTGTCAAGGCTGGGAACCATAGCAGTCATAGTACTAGGGAAGAGAGCACAATTTTGTAGTAGCCACAGTCAGTGGCCAGGCTTCAAACACCTTTTATTGTACAGCAATAAAGGAATGGAACAGACTGCCTGCACATGTCAAAGCCAGTCATAGCATGAGCCAGTTTAAGAAGAGAACCAAGGCACCAATGAATGGGACAGAAAGGGAGGAGAATGATTTTTATTTTTAGATAACATACATGTAATGTAAATAACTCTTTTTACCTTATTCCTTTTAATTTTAGTATAATAACTAGTATCTACTAGTGTCTAATATTAAGGTATTAAATGGACCCCAATGGAAATAAGTCACCCTGTCTGACTT
>WNWK01047941.1:0-13737 GCA_009830355.1 Cherax destructor
AAGCGAAAATCGCCAAAGCGAAACATCCCCTCTTTTTTTTTTTTCCCAAAAGCATATAAAAACCTGATAACATGTTTACGTTTTTATATTGTGAGAAATAGAGCTAGTAAAACATTACTGTGAAATATTTTCGTCCTTTGCTTATAGTGAGTGGTGAATATATTTTTTGAATTTTAATATATGAAGAATGGCTATAATTGAAAACGGGTGTATTAGCGAAGCGCTGTAAAACGGACCCTCCCATATTATCCCAAATTGGAACACTGGGAGGATGAGACCCAAGATCCATCATCTGTAAGGTGGGGTTGGGGACGTGGGATGTATTGTCATCGGGTGAAAACCGTATTTAAGGGGTATCGTCACTTACCAATGAGTTAATTCCCCTAGCTCGCATGGTAGCGCACTCCCTCACTGAGTTCCGGGGGTTTGTTCCCAGTACATGGAAAAGTTGGGTGTGTTTCCTTGCACCTGCTGCCCTTTTTCACCTAGCAGTAAGTAGGTACCTGGGGTTTGTCGACTGGTGTGGGTGGCATCCTGGGGTTGGTATACCTCAGATAGAGCTGGGCTTTAAAATGAGCTGGGTATATAAAAATTTGCTTTTGAACATAAACCTGATACATCCATTATGAATTTATTAAGTCTCAATTCCTTTCCATTTTATTAATGGCTGCAGCAGAGCACAGCACATGATCAACGTAGAGACACAGCACATGATCAACGTAGCAGAGCCCGCACATGATCAACGTAAAGGCACAGCACATGATCAACGTGCAGAGCACAGCACATGATCAACGCAGCAGGCACAGCACATGATCAACGCGCAGAGCACAGCACATGATCAACGCAGCAGAGCACAGCACATGATCAACGCGCAGAGCACAGCACAAAACAACGAAGGCACAGCACATGATCAACGCAGCAGAGCACGCCGATCAACGCAGCAGAGCACAGCACATGATCAACGGCAGAGCACAGCACATGATCAACACAGCAGAGCACAGCGCATGATCAACGTAGCAGAGCACAGCGCATGATCAACTAGCAGAGACACCATGATCAACACAGCAGAGCCGCGCATGATCAACGTAGCAGAGCACGCACAGTCAAACAAGGGGCACGCGCATGATCAACACAGCAGAGCACAGCGCATGATCAACGCAGCAGAGCACAGCACATGATCAACGCAGCAGAGCACAGCACTGATCAAACCCGCAGAGCACAGCGCATGATCAACACAGCAGGCACAGCACATGATCAACCAGCAGGCACAGCACATGATCAACGCAGCAGAGCCCGCGCATGATCAACACAGCAGAGCACAGCGCATGATCAACACAGCAGAGCACAGCGCATGATCAACACACGAGCACAGCACATGATCAACGCAGCAGAGCACAGCGCATGATCAACACAGCAGAGCCCGCGCATGATCAACGCAGCAGAGCACAGCGCATGATCAACCGAGAGCACAGCACATGATCAACACAGCGAGCACAGCACATGATCAACACAGCGAGCACAGCGCATGATCAACCAGCAGAGCACAGCACATGATCAACGCAGCAGAGCACAGCACATGATCAACACAGCAGAGCACAGCGCATGATCAACACAGCGAGCAGGACGATCAACACAGGGCACAGCACATGATAAACGCAGCAGAGCACAGCGCATGATCAACGTAGCAGAGCACAGCGCATGATCAACGCAGCAGAGCACACCCATGATCAACCAGCAGAGCACAGCACATGATCAACACAGAGACAAGCACATGATCAACGCAGCAGAGCACAGCACGTCAACACAGCAGAGCACAGCACATGATCAACACAGCAGAGCACAGCGCATGATCAACGGCAGAGCACAGCACATGATCAACACAGCAGAGCACAGCACATATAACACAGCAGAGCACAGCACATGATCAACACAGCAGAGCACAGCGCATGATCAACACACAGAGCACCACATGATCAACACAGCAGAGCACAGCACATGATCAACACAGCAGACCCAACACATGATCAACACAGCAGAGCACAGCGCGATCAACACAGCAGAGCACAGCGCATGATCAACGCAGCATAGCACAGCACATGATCAACACAGCAGAGCACAGCACATGATCAACACAGAAAATAGCACATATCAACACGGGAGCACAGCGCATGATCAACACAGCAGAGCACAGAAATGATCAACACAGCAGAGCACAGCACATGATCAACACAGGGGCACAGCGCATGATAAACACAGCAGAGCACAGCACATGATCAACACAGGGCACAGCACATGATCAACACAGCAAGGCACAGCACATGATCAACACAGCAGAGCACAGCACATGATAAACACAGCAGAGCACAACACATGATCAACACAGCAGAGCACAGCACATGATCAACACAGCAGAGCACAGCACATGATCAACACAGCAGAGCACAGCACATGATCAACACAGCAGAGCACAGCGCATGATCAACACAGCAGAGCACAGCGCATGATCAACACAGCAGGCACAGCGCATGATCAACGCAGCAGGCACCCCATGATCAACGCAGCAGAGCACAGCACATGATCAACGCAGCAGGCACAGCAGATAAACGCGCAGACCCGGCACATGATCCAGCGGCACAGCACATGATCAACACAGCAGAGCACAGCACATGATCAACACAGCAGAGCACAGCACATGATCAACACAGCAGAGCACAGCACATGATCAACACAGTAGACGACAGTGCATCATGAACGTGGAAGCTTAGGTTGGGTTTGGGGTAAGATTTCTCAGAAAAGAGGACAAGTTTTTTGACGTGGGTCTTAGTCATATGGAAAACCCGCAGCTGGAGTTTTTGGTAGGGAAGCTTCGGATCCCTTCCCAAACCCTCACCCGGGACGTGGCCACAAACTTAAATAAGTCACTACTTGAAAAAATAAGATTAACTAGCAGCTTCTTGCCACTCTCAGCCCCGGAGGAAGGCCCACCACACTCATAATTTCGACGAAAGGGCACGATATACCATGTGGCGACTCTTCAAAGTGTACGTGGGAGCTGCAAGACGGTGAAAACCTGGTATGTAATAAAAAAATTGGGGTTGAAGACACTAGTGAAAAAGGGTTTCCCGGGAGGAAACGTTTCCCAAAAAACGTGTTTATGTGTCTCTAAGAGGGCGACAAGAATCCTGGAGTAGCGCTTCAGAGAGCGAAAACTGATGCAGCGGAGATGATACGAACAATGCGGATGTAATTCGGGAAGCTCACTCGGCCAGTAAACAAATGGGGAGAGACCAGATTCACAATCAAGTAGATTGACACTGTTTTGAATCTTTATTGACTGCTGTTCCGTAATCAAGAACAACAACACTTTTTTGAATCTTCATTGGTCACCATTTTCAACACCGTTGTCTGTCCCGAAATCTTTTAGTTTTAGCATATTAGATCCATCCTACATGTAGCCCCAGAAAACACAACACCGTGGCCAAGGGCCTCCTTTCTACACCTGACCTGACGACTATACCTGACTTCTCTGGAAAAAAAAACACATAAACAGTATAATTGATCCTTTATTGACTAAGTTTCGCCCACACAGTGGGCTTTATCCAGACACAAACAGATCTATCTGTGTGAAAAGGGACGGGGTATTTATAGGATGGGGTCAGGTGAAGAATGATGGGAGTTGGATCTGATGAGGACGCAGGGGCTGGCCAGTGCGTATGTTATGTGGGATTACGATGAACAAGTTTCTTGGCAAGGGGTTCAGCTATGTTATAGAAGCCGTTGTTTTGGTTTTAAATTGTTGGGTCAAAAAATAAGTGATGACTCCGGATTTTGCGGTATTGGTGTTTTTTTCTCTGGCGATAAGTCTTGGTTTCGTAGTTGATTAAATGGTTGTGTGAATTTCCGTGTTGAACACAGGCATTTCTTAAATTTCCCATCTGCCTGCGTACTGGTGTTCTGAAATACGTGTTTAGGGTCTAAGCTGCACTGCAGCAGATATCACACATGGCCTTCTTTTAACAATAAATTCCTTTATTTTGAACTCATTATGGGTTGACGAAGCCTTGGTTGGGGGAAACGTCTCCCAAATAAAACTTCCCACAGGTTGCACCTGTGTGTGACAAACATTTATCAAGGGGGGTCGTTTCGTACGGCACATGACGAATAACAACACCTCGTGGAGATACTTAACATACCAAAAAGAAAGATGGAATCTTACCTGCCATGTGTTATGAAGACAAAGATGATTTAAAATCTCAATGTTAAAGACTACAGGAAAAGCTAAACACGACTATAGAAATGATCTTTCCCATCAAACAAGTGGTTGTTTGGTTCAACCCCCCGGAATTGCAAAGTTACTGCGGGCGTGGTGCGTGCTTAAAGGGGGTTTTAAAAAATGGACTCACCTAGTCTTGACTGCGGAGGAGTCAGTCTCGGCTCCTGGAAAAGTTACAAATCTTTTAATTAATGAAAAAAAAAGAATAATATCGTCAGAGTCTTCAAAAAAACTCAACAAAAAATCACTAATTGTACTCCATATACACTTTTCTACTACTACTACTACTACTACTACTACTACTACTACTACTACTACTACTACTACTACTACTACTACTACTACTACTAATAATAAAATAATAATAATAATAATAATAATACTGCAATAATAATACTAAGAGTTCAGACGATTGAAAACGAGAGGGTTTTCAACCAAATAGGCCCGGAACTGAGGGGGGAAAGGGATTATAAGGAAAAACGAAATGAAAAACCCTTTCTACTATGGGGGAAGAGGACTAAGAAATTATAAAGGTGGGGGGCGCAGATGGATAAGGGAAAAAGGGCAAACAGATGAACCAGGGACAAGGAAAACAGATGAACCAGGGACAAAGGGGAAACAGATGAACCAGGAAATCATCTCAATATAACTTTAAGGAAATAAAAAACTGAACCAGGGAAAAGGGGGACGGCAGGAGACATCTGCTATGTTTCCTGGCGAGCACTCCTGGCCAGCCTAGCTAGGTAGCTACAGCCGATGGCGTCTTCAGCGTCGTGTAAGAGGAGGGAGGGAAGAGGCCATTTGGTTTTTTCCCTGATAATAACATCACCTGCTGTGTGGTGTAGAGGAGTGTAAACATCGTTGGTAAATACCTTCTTACAGACCATTGTAATGTTTTAACAATATTGGGTGATACATAAAGAAACGCGGATTTATCATTTCTTATTTCTGTCTGGTCAGAAGTACCAAATCACAATTGAATGAGTCGGTGCCCTGCAACGTTCTCACCTCTAGAATGCCCAGCTAATCGATTTCCCTGAATCTTTTTATAGATGTTACCTTGCTTACACTCCAACAGCACGTCGAATCTGGCTTCAACGTGGTGACATTCTGGGGTCCCAGCCGTCGGTCTGACAGCGTTGACGTGTGTACTTTCCTTAGACACGACATCGTTCTGGGAACGACCGCTACGACCAGTTTAAAACCTCTCAAACCCCACTATAAAACCTCTTTAGACACCCCCTCACTCCAACCCTTCCTCGGAACGCTGTCTACATCTACCCTCCTTCCTGGATTTGTACACTCTTCGTCAACCTAACATACCCCAGCCTTTTTAAACGACTAGACCATCTCAGTAACCCCACCTCTGGTATCTTTATTTGTAGACGTTTTGCCATCAATGCTTTATCAATACAACGATATAATGTATACAAAAGATGAGGTAATCAGTCCCTTAACCTGGGGTTGGTGAAGGGCACCGTAGTCTTGCAAGCCACTGGAGGGCGAAACGTCTCAAATAAAGATCCAGATCTGCACATGTCTAATTCCACATCTTGTCAGCAATATATACCATTCATAAACAACCCCACCTTCCCGCCCTCGATCTGAACAACCTCGTGGTCAACCTAACATACTAAACGACCAAACCATCCAGACAACCCCACTTCCTCCACTCTGCAAATTACACCTTTCCTGCCTTCACACCAAATTTTCCCTAATTTCTTCACTCATTCCTCGCACAATCTTCACACTGCCACATTATTCTCAACACGACATCTTCGCCCCGAGCCTCCCTCTTCTCGCTGCAACATTAAGAAATAATATTGCAGGAGATGTATATATGTCTGTGTTCAGACTGGTTTGTTTGGATGTAAATGATCACCAGCAACCTTTTACGTGTTAGGGACCGGGAAATATTACAGTAATTTGGCTTTGATAATTGCAAGACTTTGTGATGAAGGACCTCAAATTATTTAACATTCTTGAAGCAAATGTTTTCTGAAGTGATAAACAGTTCTTTCGGATCTTTTCTGAAGGATAGAAACACTGGGATACTCTTTCGTTCTGTGTAGAGCTGTATCAGCTCTACACAAAAGACAACACTATGCCAGTGAAATTCCATGCTATAATGCGTTTTCTTAGCTGTTCTAGCGGTAAGCCACTTGAATACTATCTAATCAACCTTTTTGCACTCTTACAAGTTAAGTAATGGGTTCCCGACCTGGGGTGCAGCACCCCAGGGATGAGAGATGGCGTTTCGGGGGGTGAGAAATGACATTTCAGGTGGTTAGAAATGACATTTCGGGGGGTGCGAAAAAGAGGCATGAAAAAAAGCACAATTCCGTTTTATTTTACCAAAAACTTTTCCAATTGCTCAGTTTATAATTGCATTTTATGCATTGAATTAAAAGCTCATTTTTTTCGAGTTCAAATTGGTCACCCACAGTGATGTATTTGGTTCAATTTGTGATTCATAAGTGTTGCAACATTAATCAAAGTGATGTTACTTTCGTAGGTGTTGCAACATTAATCAAAGTGATATGACTTTCGTAGGTGTTGCAACATTAATCAAAGTGATATGACTTTCGTAGGTGTTGCAACATTAACAAACATTTCCTGGGGTTGCGTGGCATAGAAAGGCTGGGAGTTCCTGAGTTAGATAAATGCCAAAGTCGGCCCAAGGGCCATTTTTTGAAATTTAGGATGGAGGTTAATGTCGTATATGATTTTGGAAATTGGGATGGAGGGTTAATGTCGTATATGACTTCTGGAAACTTAGGATGGGGGGTTAATGTCGATATGATTTTGGAAACTTAGGATGGAGGGTTAATGTCGTATATGACTTCTGGAAACTTAGGATGGGGGGTTAATGTCGTATATGACTTCTGGAAACTTAAAGGGGGGGCGGAGGTTGGTGGGGGGTTAAGCGATATGACTTCGGGAAACAGGATGGGGGGTTAATGTCATATGACTTCTGGAAACTTAGGATGGAGGGTTAATGTCGTATATGACTTCTGGAAACTTAGGATGGAGGTTAATGTCGTATATGACTTCTGGAAACTTAGGATGGAGGGTTAATGCGTATATGACTTCTGGAAACTTAGGATGGAGGGTTAATGTCGTATTTGACTTCGGGAAACTTAGGATGGGGGGTTAATGTCGTATTGATTTCGGAAACTTAGGATGGAGGGTTAATGTCGTATATGACTCCGGGAAACTTAGGATGGGGGGTTAATTTTGTATATGACTCCGGGAAACAGGATGGGGGGTTAATTTGTATATGACTCCGGGAAACTTAGGATGGAGGTTAAATGTTGTATATGACTCCTGGAAACTTAGGATGGGGGGTTAATTTTTATATGACTCCGGGAAACTTACAGTGGGGTCAATGTCGTATATATAATTTTTTTTGTAGTATGCGTGGTTATGTGAAAATGGGGTTTTGTGAAGGCAAGTCACGATTTTATTAACGCTGTGTAGATAAGAAAAAGATGATGTATCAACGTTTGTTATGTTTATTGTAAGAGAAGGGGGAAATTTGTGGCGCTGGCTTCCCGGCGGGCGCCCCCCCACACACACACACACACACACACACACACACACACACACACACACACACACACACACACACACACACACACACACACACACACACACAACCCCCTTTTCACCCCCGAACTCATGAAAATTTCGATATTTTCCTTCATTTTGCTTACTATAAGAGGACAAGTTTGAGGGAAAAATAAACATCTTAAAACAACGTCCCTTTCCCCTCCCAAACTTACCACTTAACTTGGGAAAGGTTTTTTTTTTCCTTTTTACGTTTTTTATTTTTTTCGGTGGGTTGTGGGTACTTTTGGTGTGGGTTGTGGGTACTGGTGTGGGTTTTGGGACTGGTGTGGGTTTTTGGGGGGCTGGTTTGGGTTTTGGGACTGGTGTGGGTTGTGGGTAGTGGGTTTTGGGGTTGGGGGGTACTGGGTGGGTTGTGGGTACTGGTGTGGGTTTTGGGGACTGGTGTGGGGGGGTACTGGTGTGGGTTGTGGGTACTGGTGTGGGTTGTGGGTACTGGTGTGGGTTGTGGGTACTGGTGTGGGTGTGTGTGGTGTGATTAGATATGGAAAGGGTTTATTTTTTTTAAAGGGGGGGGGGGGGTAATTTTTTTTGTGGTAATTTTTTTTTTAATTTTTTTTTTATTTTTTTTGGTGATAGGTTTTTGTGTTGTGGTGAATTTTTTTTTTGGGGTTGTTGTGTTGTGGTGATAGGGGGGGGTTGTTTTGTGTTGTGGTAATAGTGTTGTTGTGTTGTGGTGATAGTGTTGTGATAATGTTATAGTGATGGCTGAGGTCTTGTGAACTGGGGTTGTACTAAGTGTTGTGGGGGAGTGTGTTGCTGCGGTCATGGTACCCTGTAGTGATTTGATGTACCAGTGTCCGTGGCGTGTACCCGCCAAACCAGATCTGGACTGCCACCTCACTCCCCAGCCAGTATCCCCCTTTTCTGTGTCCGACTCTTCTATGTATCTTCCTGTCAGCCTCCCCCCTGCAAAACACCGAGACACATGTGTTGATGTTCCCAACTCTGTCCTCACAGGTGGCTTACAAGAAACAAGGGAGGGGGGAATGCAAAAAAAAGAAGGGGGAAAGGAAGAAGTGGAAAGGTCAGTAGTAGTAGTAGTAATGCAGTAGTAAATAGGGGAAAGCAGCAGCAGTAGTAAGGGAGTAGTACTTTTAGTAGTAGTAGTGGGAGTAGTAGTCATTACTGAGGGGTAAAATATTTAAAAAATAATTCCCGTAAATGAGTGGGGCTCTCTCCCCCCCTTCATCTCTCTCTCTCTCTCCCTCCCCTTTGTCTCTCTCTCTCTCCCTCCCCTTTATCTCTCTCTCTCTCCCCCTTCTCTCTCTCCCCTCTCTCTCTATTCCGGTACTTTTTTAAAAACCACAATCGCCTTAAGATAAACACAAACAATTTATGCAACTCAACAATTGCCATGGTTGCGTGTTGACACTGACAGACTTGAGATGATTGCAACACTGGTGATTAACATGTAGCTCCTTGAACGACGCTGCCCGGGAAAAAAACAAGACGAATGTGGAAAAAAACCCAAAAGACCCGGAGGGAAAACGCTAATGGAACACAGGAAATGTATGTGTGAGAACAGACAAAGCTATTACTATTTATATGTTTATCTCTTTCCATAATGACTACTTCTATTACTACTACTACTACTACTTCTCTACTACTACTCTACTACTACTACTACTACTACTACTACTACTACTACTACCAAACAAATACTACCAATAAGGGTCTCCTACTAAAAGTCTCCATTTCCGAAAACAACTTCAAAAATCTTCTAAAAAAAAAATGAATTCATTTCTTTGCTTATTTTCTCATCTCTCACTAACCTCCCATGAAAACAATTTTCTGAGTCAGTTCACGCAGGGGCGTCCCTAAGGTATGGCAGGTATGGTGGTGTCCTGGGCGCCCGAAGGGGGCGCCGTGAGCAGGTTTTTTTTAAGTCAGATGGCCATCCTCTTTGCTTATCATGGGTGAGAAGCACTAGGACGCTAGATTGTTAAAAACCCCTTATGTAAATATTTAGGCAAAAATACTGTGCTGGGAGGTACAACAGCCTAAAGGTGTACAAAATTTGGGCGAATTGTAGGGCTGTGATGTTGTTTGGGCAGGACATATGAAAACATTTTGGATTGCAGAATGTTGTTTTTAATCTGGCCAACCTGAAAATATCAAGACTTCAAGGGTCGTGGAATATATTGTTCAGTAGGGAGATGAAAGCGTCTTGCCCGTCTTCACATTGCTATTCAGATAATTCTAACCACCTGAGTTTCCACCACCAGCGGGGGATCATTCAGTAAGTTAAAACTAATACTTTCTTTTTTCCTCCATGGGTCAAGGCAGACTCTGTCATCTCGCTCTCCACTCTTAGAAAAAATAATATAAAAAAAACTGAATTTAAGCCGAACAATTTGCATCAGTGAAAGCAAGGAAGGTGCAGTTGTAATTTTAATGTAGTGCCATAATTTGTTAAAAAAAGATTAACAAACTTGTTTTTTTTGAGCTGGTTTTATGGTTAAGTTATTTAAAAGATGGATGTTAGATGTTTGGACAGCGGCGCAATTTCATTGTTTTCCATAGGCGCTTTTTCCCTGATATACGCCCCTGCCGGGGTGTACTATACCTGGGTATGCCTGAGGGTTTCTATCCCCCCGTGGCCCGGTCTGAGACCAGGCCTGTGGTGGACCCGGGATCTGATAAACCAGGCTGTTACTGCTGGCCGCACATAAACAGACGTACGAACCACACCTGGCTGGTCGGGTACTGACTTTAGGTGTTTTCCCAGTGCCTTCCTGAAGACAGTCAGGGGTCTATTGGTAATCGCCCTTATGTATGCGGGGGAAGCAGTTGAACAGTCGTGGGCCCCTGACACTTACTGTGTTGTCTCTTAGTGTGTAGTGGCACCCCTGTTTTTCATTGGGGGAATTTTGCATCCCCTGCAAGTTTTGGTACTAATCCCCATGATTTTTCCCAAATTTATATTATCATATTCTTCTGCCTGGTTCAGGAATACAGATTAAAGGGGCCCCTTTCCCCGTAATTTAGATGCTTTTTCGTACTTATGTGTGCTGTGAAAGTTCTCTGACGCTCCGGGGCAGAATTTCGCCTGCCTTGAAGGGGACAGTTTTTGCCCGCAGTATTCCATCCTAGAGAGAACAAACGATTTGAAGAGAATTATGGGCGGGTCAATAGTTTCGAAGGTTCTTATTATCCCCCCTATCATTTTTTTAGCAGATGAGGTAGATAAATGATAGTTTGGAAAAAGGCCTTCAATAACTAGGGACGCCAAGATGATATTCTCTTCAAATCACTTTTTCTCTCTACTAATATTTTCCCATCTACCCCTTCAAGGGGGGCAAAAATTTTTAGAATTCAGGAAATTTTACGGCACACATAAGTACATAAAACCCCAAATTACGGGAACAGTTGTATTCCCTGGGAAATTAAAATCTAGATGGATTGTAGCTTGATAATATGAGAGAATTAGATAATGGTTATCGAGTGTACAGACACCAAAAAAAAAAGAGAGAGAGGGGAGAGAGAGAGAGAGAGAGAGAGAGAGAGAGAGAGAGAGAGAGAGAGAGAGTAGAATCAATCAATCCTTCAAAGATGTTACTTGTACTGGGTAATATTCAATAGATGGTAGGTGCGGTTGAAGGATCATCAATTATCAACTCTGGCGTAAATTGCGGTTTAAGTAGTCACTGGAAACAGTGATGGAAATTTGAATGGGGGTCAACTTTATTTTCCATCTGTCTGTCTCTGCTCTTTCTCTCTCTCTCTATCTCTCTCTCTCTTCTTTCCCTCTTTTATCTATCTCTTTTTGTTGCTCTTTTTCTTTTTTATCTCTGTCTCTCTGTCACTGTCTGTCTGTTGTCTGTCTGTCTGTCTGTCTGTCTGTCTGTCTGTCTGTCTGTCTGTGTCTGTTTTGTCTGTCTGTCTGTCTGTCTGTCTGTGTCTGTCTGTCTGTCTGTCTTCTGTCTGTCTGTCTGTGTCTGTCTGTGTCTGTCTGTTGTCTTTTGTCTCAACATTTCTTCAAAAAAAAAAAGGTATCGACAACGTAACTAAAATACTTGAACCTCGTGGCTACAGTGCTCCTTCCTCGGCTCAAAACTGAAGGACCCAGGTTCGATCCCCCCGAGCAAAAAACCCGAGCATGTTTCCCTGTACCTGTTGCCCCCTGTTCACCAGAAGCAAGTAGGTACCCGGGTGTTAGTCGTCTGTTGTGGGTCGCATCCTGGGGGGTAGAGCTAGTCTGCTCCCGGCCTGGGGACTTTAAATGAGCTCTAGATCAGTACCTCAAACGACCCGGAGCTGCAACTCAACCCGGTTAAACTCTGTGAAACCGAAAAAGAAAGGAGATGGGAAAGAGATGAGGTAGAGGGGCGGGGGCCAGCAAAACCCCGTTGATCAGGCCCTTATCCACCAGGAGGCCTTGATCCACCTTGCCCTCCAGGAGGCAGACTCCCGGAACCTCGTGAGACAGTAGAACTAGATTACTCTTTTACTGTCCGAGGACTGCCACCTCAAACTATTTCTCCAAGGTTGATGGACTGTTTTAAACCATCGCGAGTTAATAAGGTTATTAAACCTTATTATTCCTTGATAGCATTAAAAATGGCTTTGGCAAATATTTATGTTAGTGAGTTTGGTTTTGGGGAAGGACCTGCCTAGGATGGGCCAGTAGGCCTACTGCATCTTCATACTTTCGTATGTTGTGACATCTAAAGAACATAAGAAAAAAACCACAAAACGGGTGGAGTTTAAACCCACAGCGAATGAGTCGCAAAACCCCAGGCCAGTGCGAAAACCCCCGGGCCACTCCCCGGGAGTTCGAGCCACACCCGTTTCGTGGTTTTTTGTGATCGTGAATTACGATTTCGGGAACATAAAAATGGAAACCGCAGAAGGCCTGTTAATGCTAGGCAGTTTTCAAAAAATTTTTACTCAGACCAGAGTGTCCCCCACAGGAAGGTTCAGTTTTTTGGGAAAAAACCCGTGTAAACCTTTTTTCATGATGAATATATAATAATAACATGAGAAACCTAAACCCCAGTGGGTATGACACATTTAAACCTCGACGCGTCTGGGCATTTTTAAAAATCGGCCCCTTTTAAACCCACATCTGCATAGTTATCCCCACACAGCAGCAGAGTTATCACCCACACAACAGCATAGTTATTACTCACACAGCAGCATACTTATCACCCACACAGCAGTTTTAGTTTTATCACCCACACAACAGCATAGTTTTAAAAAAGCCCCCCACAACAGCATAGTTTATCCCCCACTTTTTTCCCAACAACAGCATAGTTATCCCCCAAAAACCCCCACAACAGCATAGTTTTATTTTCCCCCTTTTCCCCCCACAACAGCATAGTTATCACCCACACAACAGCATAGTTTAAAAAAACCCAAAAAAAACCCCCCAAAAAAACAACAGCATAGTTATCACCCACACAAAAAGCATAGTTATCACCCCCAAAACAAAAAACCCCCCAACATAGTTATCACCCACACAAACAAAAAATTTAAAAAGTTTAAAAAACCCCTTTTTGCCCCCCAACAGCATAGTTATCCCCCAAAAACCCCCCACAACAGCATAATTAACCAAAACCCACCCCCAGGGCAATAGTGGAGGCCCGGAACCATACATAGTTTTAAGACAAGGTATGATAAAAACCCCAATGGGGCAGGAGAGCAGAGACCCAGAGCGGACAGCCGGGAAAAGGGGGTGGGCCAGGAGCTGAGTATCGACCCATGCAACCACAATTAGGTGAGTACAATTGGTGGGGTACACACACACACACACACAAAGGGGGGAGGTCCTACGAGGAGAGGTTAAGGGGAAAACGACCTGACGACACTGGAGGACAGGAGAAATAAGG
>WNWK01047942.1:0-13737 GCA_009830355.1 Cherax destructor
TAAGGGGGTATATTTGGAGGTAAATATTATAGTCTAGTTTTTTTCCCACTGCATTTACAACCCCTGTCATTTAGAACTTATAATTATGTTACCAGGCAAAAGGGGTTGGAAATTAGTAGGATGGTAGGCAGCAACCACCCAGAGGGTAATACTGTCCTGCCAAACGAGTAAAAGAAAATTTAACAGGGGCCCCCCCCAAAAGAGAAAAAATTCTTTCCCAGAAGCCTCTCAAGTGCCATTACCGAACAATTTACTTCCTTAAGAAATAATGTCATGGGGAGTCATTTCAGCCCCCCCAAAATCCCTTACAAGCACTTATAATATTAACTTCTAATTGACGTTTTCCGGGTGCTCGGGGGGGGACCACTTTATTTTTTTTTAAGAGGGTAGGATGCTGATGTTTTTTTTCTGTCTCATAAACACACAAGATAACAGGTATATCTTCCTACTTTTACTTACAATTGGTCACACTACACATGAAGGGCACATTTATGTATACACACTCACACAAGTTTTCTTTTTTTTTTTTGTACGGTTCGTATTTCTAACGGCTGCACCACCTGTTCCTGTGATCACCAACCTCTACCCATGTGTTTGGCATTACCAATCATAGGCCTGCCGAATGCCCCAGTGCCATGCGGCCTAGCAGCCAGTTCCTTTGGGTAGGCATAGCACGGACACGGGAAAGGCTCACTCCATTTTCCAACGCCTCATTAAACGCACCAAAAAAGCTCATGCCTGTTAATATTCCAAATCTAGAAAGAACCCCACAACACAAATGGGGGAGCGGGGCCTGTTTGTGTTCTGAGCAGATTTAACAAGCAGAGGAAAAACCCGGGTGTTCAGTGCCTCCAGCTCCCCGGGACCAGTGTCATCCCAAACCGCCCCTCATTTCCCCTCATCGGTTCCATCCAAGATTTTAAGCAGTGTCTAGCTTCTGGCTTCAATTTGCAAGAAAACCTCCGAAGATTGATCTGGGTTTGCAATTCCACCAAGAAGCCGTTTATGATGAGTCCCACCCTTACAGTCATCCAGTGCCCCTGCCATCCCCCCAATTCTTCACTTGTGTGCAAGAAGGCATTCAGGTCCACCAGTCCAGAGAGCTGCCAGTTCTTCAGGAAAGCCAGACAAAAAAAATAAGCCAGTCGTTTCTTCAGCAAGCCAGTTCCTTAAGTATTGTTCCCAATCCCCTTGTGCTGTTGACGTTGTCAGAGTGATATTCACCATTCCTGGGGCCCAATGTGCCCCCTGGGTTTGTTCCGCCGTGAAATTGTGACTGGCCAACGCCGTGACGCATCGCCCACCGCCAGCGAGTCGGCAGCAGGCGATCCATGCGCCCCCCCCACCACCCACGCGGGTTTTAAACAAGATACCCCCTGCTCACGCTACCCACTACCAGTCAATACTTTGTGGTATTTTCCCCCTATCTTGGTCCAGAAATTGTTTGCTCACAAAAGGGGTGAGTGTTTTTCCCCCAGGCAACGAAAAAATTTGCTTGAGTTCATCGTGTGCGTTTTTCCCAAGACCCGCAGTCACCACCAGCTAGTGTCCAGAAAATTATTCCCCCTCTACATACATTCGCCTTCATTCATATTAGACACTATTCTGAAGACATTAGTGTGTGGGACATTTAAGCAGTGAATTTTCTTAGTGACTTTTAAAAGACTTGTGTTTCATTTTTTAAAATTATTTCAAATTTTTTCCAGTATTCAATGTCCCGTGTCTCATTTTTATCTATGTTCTTTGTGTAATTTTCTGATCCTGCAGTAAGTACTTTGTGTGCCAATTTTTATTGTTTTTGTGTGCAGTATCACATTGTTTTCCTTCCAGTTTATCAGTGCAGTATTTGATTAACTCAATATTATTTCAGTGTTGTGATATTATTTCAGTGTTGTGATTTTTAAATTCCTGTTTTTTATTTTCCCCAGTGCATTCCCTTGTTTTTTTATGCAGGTCGCATATTCCCATTGTTTTATGCCCCAGTTTTCCAAATTGCATATTTCATTTTCCTGTGTGCCATTCAGTTTTCCCTTTAAATTTTTTTGTGCCAGTATTCACATTTTTAGTTCAACAGACAGTTTACATTTTTGTGTCAACCTGTCCCTTTTTTTTTTAATTTTTTTAGAACCTGTTTTATTGAACATTTTTTTGTTTGAAAAGAACTTTTCCTTTATACTTTTTTTTTACATCAAGATCTTATTGCAAAAACTATCACTTTCACTGACTGAATTTATTGTGTTGTGTATTTTTCCCAAAACTAATTTTTTATCTTTATTTCATTTGTGTATTATTGTCTTTGTGTTGATTTTTATCAATTTTCCCCTTGAAAAAATTTCCCCTTTTAACCCCTCTTTGTAAAGTAAAGTAATATTCTTTATACTCATTTTATTAGTTTTCTTTTGAACAAAGGGGTTAAAGGTTTTTTTTGCCCCAGTAAATTGATTTTTAATTGATGAAAACAATTGATTACATTGATTACATTGATTACATTTTCTATAGTGATTACTTGTTCTTGTTATTTTGCATACAGTTTTGGCACTTTATTCCATTTTACTCAGTGTTATCCTGACAAGTGCTAATAATTCAATGAAAGTTTAAATCATAGTTTTTTTTTTCTGCCAGCAATGCATATTAAATTCTAGTGTCATTTTCTCTTAAGAAAATTTGTTTCCATATTTTTCCAGTTACATACAATTTATTGATTGTAATTCCATTTTGCATTGATTTATTTTTTCCCATCTAGAAATTTTGTTAAAACCAGTGAGAGAGACCCTTTTGGTTAATCCATAAAGTATTCATATTCCCTTTTTATTGAATTTGAAAAGAAATTTTTAAATTTTTGTCAAAATTCAGTAGGAGTTGTCTTTTTTATGCAGTGTACATTATTTTTTTTTAACCCCCTTTTCTGCATCTAATTCAATGAATTTGTTTAATTTCCATTTTAATAATTGTGTACTGCGAATTTTTTGCCATTCTCATTTTTACCTGACTTAGTTTTTTGTAATTTTCATTGCAAGTATGTCCACTTTTCACAGAAGCAAGACGGCATTCAGCCCCCTAATGTTCCAAATCCCCTTTCTGTTCGATGCCCCCACGAATGCAGACCCCCACCCACAGATAATATAGTTTCCTTCGGACCCTGATAGTTCCACCACTGAAAGAAATCATTTGGGCATTGTGTTTGTTCTCACAGCTTGTATCAGAGAGTTATAACAGTGCTGTTATTCAGTCCTGATAGCTTTGCATTAGATTAACGTACCCGGGTCAAGAAACTAGTAAACTGTTACTCCTGTCTGAACCCAGTAAAATTCACACAGATATTTACTATCCCTGTGATGGTTTGTTAAAGGGTAGTTCCTCCGGGGGCCCTTGTTGAAAAGACTGTTTGAAATGAGTTATGCCATTTTTTATGTCACTTGCCGCCTAAAGACGTTTTTGTACAGCTAGTCTTACTAGAGTGTCTTTTTTTGTTGTTGTGTTCCAGATAGTGATATTATCCCGTTGACAGTAACCTTTGCAGAGTAAAGTGTCGGTTGGTTTATTTCCTGCAGTAAGAGATAGTAGATCCGTTTCCCCCTTTCTAGTATTTAATGTCATAGTGTTATCATTTCACCCGGGGGGAGTCCTTCCACCCACTGTGCCTGTTCATTCCTTCAGTGGAAAATGTTCCCGTTTTTGTGAATATAGAAAACTTAGTTTTAAAAGATTGTTTATTTCGCCCAGTCCTTACTTGGTGAACCCCTTTCGTTTGCCCAAAACCCAAAGAGTTGCGATGCTTTATCGCTATGTCGGTAGTAACGCCGATCCTCCATTTAGTGCGAGGATGAAAAATCCAAAAAAAAACCCCGTGGTCTGGGTGATTATTTCCCGCTCCAGGAAGACCTTATTCTTCGGGAAACCACCAGCACCCCTCAGTGACTTTGTCATGAACCAAAAATTACTGTTGGTACCGAGCTGGGAATCCTAGTGAAGAGTATACCAGTTAGTAATTCCACAGTCCAGTGAAAGTAGCTTGCAGCACCACGATGTAAGATTTGCCATCCGGGAGGGGTCCCCGAAAAAACCCGATTGAAAAATTTTTTGGGCCCGTATGTCCACTGATATTACTGAGAGTTGAAATGTAGTGTCTGTATGAAACAAAGGAATGTCACGGTCCTAATTATCCAAATCTTTCCTACCATATGAGCCATGGGAAAGAAAAGGACAGATCTGTTTACCAACTTCCCAACCTCAGTGGAAAAAACATCTGTGTGTATTCATCATTTCACCAGATATTTGATTTGTTCCATCCCAGAAAAATGCCCAAAACAAGAAAAATTCAAGGAACGTATAATCTGCAGACATACCCCCTTAAGTCCCTTAACAGATAATGGAGGTGAATTTTGTAATGAGATCCGAAAAATTGTGTACACTATCAAGAAAAAAACACCATTGTTCCACCATCCTGCCAGTAATGGGGAACAGAAAGAACAATAAGAAAATCCTTGACGTTTTTAGAGCCCCTCAATCCCCAAAAGGTAACCTGGGGTGAAGTCATTCCACAATGTGCAATAATTCTGCTTTTTAAAGCCTTTTGGGGTCCCCTCATTTTGCACTGTCGTGTCGATAAACGCTGCCTTATGAGCTTTTTATTCAACCCAAACCGATTTTAAATCCAGTGATTTCATAGAGTTGACCCCGCAAGCTCAAAATGTTTTGCATAGAAACATTCATAAGTCTAAGCAGAATTTACTAGAATAACTTTCTGAGCCAAACCGACTAAAAATTTAAGTAGGGGCCAGAGTCATGTTGTTCAACTTTAACAAAACTTCGAATGCCAAACTCATCAAGTTTGTTGGTCCTTATAGAGAGTTGAACATATTAATGGCAACAAGTAAAAGAGAGAAAATTTGTACGGTCAGTTTAAGAATCGATTTTGATCATATGAAGTTGTATGCATGATGATATGGGTCCCTGACACCCCCACAATCAGACAAGGAGAAGATCTGATATTTCTCCGGTGTTCCCCCACCTCTAAGATCAGTGATCCCCCAATGTCGTTTAACTGGGTAAGCAAGGGTTTAGAAACCTCAATATCATTTGGGTACCATTGATCCTCCTCAATCAGAAGTTGAGTTTCCTATTGTAAAGAGGGTTTATCACCCCGAATGATATTACAGCCCATAAAAACCTCACCCCGAAGTTTTAAAGAAATAACCTGTATAGATAAATATGATGGTTTTAATTGGGGTTATAAATCTACTTAGATTACTCAAATTTTTTTGTGTTCACGTTCTCTCCGAGTTCTGAGAATTAAAAATAGATTTGGGCCCCGATCTACCTTTCTGTTAAACACTACCTTTTTGAAAATATTTCCTCAGAATTCGTAGATCCAAAGAAGACAGTTGAAAAAATTATTTTTTTTTTCTTTTTATCATGATTTTCTTGAATGAGCTATTTAGTTAATTCCTTTTTATGATGCATCAAAAGAATGTAGATTATTCCCTCAGATAAATCCCCGGGAAATATAATGTTCAACTGTTTTGTACTTTTACTTGATAGAATCAGGAAGTTGTTTCCTTTTTCCTTAGTTTGTATAGTTGTATGTCGAGGGGATACGTGCATCCCGGCTGTCGGTTCTTATTTCTAACGGCTGCCACGGGGTTTCGTGATCAAACCCTCCCCTGTGATCTGGCATTGCCAATCAAAGGGCCCGCCTTTTGAACCCCAGTGCCGGGGATTTCGAGTTCCATTCGGGGAGGCATTGGGGGGGACACAGGCTGGCCCCAGCTCCCCATATATCCCAAAGCCTCATTAAACGCTACCAAAAAACCCAAACCATCATCTGTTAATATTCCCAAAACTTGCAAAGAACCCACAACACATCTTTAAAAGTTCTTTTTTAGGTTCCCCTCAACATTCCGCCACTTTCACGGGCTTACACATTCCAATTCCCGGCCCAAACCCAGCCCCAAATTCCCACCCACCAAATCATATTTAAGTTTCCGCCACCCAGCGCCCCCCCCTCCCCTTCCGACCAGGCAGCCAGCCCGCCCACCACCACTGAGGTTTTCTTTTGTTCATTATTTGTTTTAAAAAACAGATAACAAAAGTAGTACTATATAATACAATATTTTACTATGTTTTCATGCTTTTAGATTGTTCATGGTTCAATGGGTTTAAAGGGAAGCAGTAAGTAATGAATGTCTAAATAAAGGTTATCTATCTATTACATTTTTTCCCAAATTGATATCGAAACATGAAAAAACCCTAGAACTGTAATAAAGATGCTGAAATGAATAATATATCCAAATTATATGAGGGGAAAGAGAGCAGGCAGCCCGCCAATAAAAGATGTTTAATCAGGGTAAACATGCCTAAATCACTCTTTTATAAAAAAATAAAAATAGCATTTTTATTTTAAAAATAATAATTTTAATAATTGATCTAAAACACTTTAAATGTCAATTTTGGTAGCTGACATTTGAGCCTCTACATCAATTATTTTTAATTAATTATTATTATTATTATTTTTTCCCCACAATATATTTGGGAAATAATAATAATTATTATTAAATATTAATTTTATTTCCTTAAATATATTGTCATCAGTTTTTGGTAGTGACTTTTAAAAGCACTCCACACAATTTTATTAATTATTATTATTTTTTAAATTATTATTACTGGCCTTCCCCTTTGACAGCAGCCTGAAATTCACCCCCATACCCAACACATAACAAAGAAAGTGCCCAAAAACTGTGGGGGACCCTCTCAAAGATCGGTATTATGCCACAATCACCCTACTCACCGATTTTCTACTCATCTATCCCTACCTCCATATGCCATTTGTGCATGGGGATCAAAAATTTCCCCACCAACCAAAATCAACAAAAACCCCAATAAAAAATTTCACACAACCCAACGCTGGGCAGCACACCCCCCCCTTAAAAAGACCAAAACCCTCTACTGTCAGAACATCCATCTTCTACCTGCTATCTACTTTTATAGAATATTAACCAACTTTCCCTGAGCTAAAACACTTTTTTGACAGTTGTGACAGGACCCATAGACAAAAACCGACATAAACATCTTTTTGACTTTCCCCTGTCCGACTAAATCTTACAAAAATTCAATGCCATAAAAGGGCCAAAATCTGGAACCCCCTGCCTGAAAACTCAGAACTGCAGACACAACCTCCATTTTAAAAAGCCCCTTTAAAAAAAACATCTTATCTCACTTAGCAAACCCGGTAGTTTTTTTTTTTTTATTAACACATCACCCGATTCCCCCCAAGGCGGGTCCAAAGCTTTCATTTTTCACCCCATCCTGCTTAAAAGGGGGTCCCTGTTTAAAAGAAAATTCCCCCCCCTTCAGGTCCCGGGACTGCTTCCATCCCCAGAATTTGGCCCGCCTGCCGTTCCTAACCCCTTAAAATGTTACTTTGCTCACCCCCAACAGAAAACCATATTAAAACCATTCCCCCATTCACCCCATAAATCGCCCCAACGCTTCTGGAAAGTCCCCTCGCCCAAAAATTTCCCTTTTCCCCCCTCCTCCAACCTTTCCTAGGCCGCCCCCCTACCCCCGCCTTCCCCTCCAAAGATTTATACCTCGAAGTCACTCTGTCTCGTTCCCTTCTCTCTACATTCCAAACCCCTCAACCCCTACTCTCTGGACAATCTTTTGGGAATCCGCCCCCCCCTAAATTTCCCCTCCCAATTCTCTGCATTATATTCACAACACATTGACCTCAGACATGACATCTCCACTCCCCCAGCCTTCTCCTCGGCAACATTCATCACCCATGCTTCACCCCAAAAAAGGGGTTGGAAACTTCCTCATACATTCCCCCCTTTATTTCCCCGGACAAGGTTCTTTTTCTCCCCAGACTCCAAATTCCCTCCCCTTTCCTCATCAAATTCTTTGATTCCCTACCCTTTATAGACCCATCCGCCGACATGTCCCCTCCCAAAATTTTGCATTCACCTCCTCCTACTCTCTCCCTCAATCTGATATCAATTTTGTCAATTCTTTTTTTTATCCTCATCACCTTACTCTTTCCCCATATTCACTTTCCATTTTTTTTCTTTTAAAACCCTCCCAAATTCATCCACCAACCTCTGCGCCTCTTCAGAATCTCCAAAACAAGTGTCATAAAAAAGCAACTGTGACAACTCCCCTTTGTATTTGCTTCTTTATCTTTAGCCCAACACCTCTTGGCCCGCATTCACTTCTCTTCAAACCCCCTCTATAAATATTTGAAAAAACCCCGGGGACATCCCCATCCTTGTCTAAGGCCCCCTTTTTCCGGGGAAAAAGTCCCCCTTCCCCCCTCCCCTCTAACCTGAGCCTCACTTCCTCTAAAAACTCTTCCCTTTTCAGTTTTCCCATTCCATCACCTGCAAATCTGCCACATTGCCCCCACTACCCTATCTGCCTTTTCCCAAAACCATAAAAGCCACAAAACTCTTTACCCCTTTTCCCAAAAACTTTCACCTATATTTTCACAAACCTTGGTCTACACACCCCCTTTCCAAAGCCCCTTGCATCTCTATCTGCTTTCTGTTTTTTCCCTTTTAAATTTTTTCAATAATAACTCTACCATACACTTTACCGGACATCAACAGACTTATTCCCCTATAATTTTGCACTCTCTTTGTCCCCTTTTCCTTTATACAAAGGGAAAAATACACGCTCTCTCCCAAACCCTAGGTACCTTACCCCCTTCCACATTTATTTAAAAAAAAGCACCAACCCTCCAAAAAATCCCCACCTGCTTTTTAAAATTTCTATCTTTATCCCCTCAATCCCAGCTGCCCCCCCTTTTACACCCACTGCCCCAAAAACCCCCACCCACAACTGGCTCTTCCACTCCCACAAGATGTTATTCCTCCTTTCCCACACAAATCCCTCTTCCCTTTTATCAACATTTAACAAATCCTCAAAATATTCTCTCCATCTTCCCCATACCTCAACTCTCCATTTAATAACCCCCTCTCCTATTTTTAACTGTCAAATCCTTTGTTCTCTAGGGCCCCCCCTTATTTCCATTCCAAAACTTTTTATTTTCAACAAAATTTGCTGATAACATCTCACCCACTTCTCATCTGCTCTCTTTTTTGGCTTCCCCCCCCTTTTTAAACCCCTCTTTTTTTTCCATATATTTCCCCCCCCTTTCATCATTCACTTTGTAAAAACCCTCTATGCTAATTTTTCCCTTCTCTCTCTTTACATTTTCCCCCGCTCCCCTTTTTCCCACCCCCTCGCACTTGTAAAAAATTTGATGGGAATTTAATGTTTTTTTTCTGTGTTTAACTTTTTTAGGGTTTTTTACTTTTTTTTTTTTTTTTCCCGTAATATATGAGTTATGCAAATTAAAATAAAGTTATGAAGTTGGGGTTTTTTTTTCTAATGTATACATATTTAATTCAACATTTGGCATCATTACAAAGTGGGCGGAGCTAAGCAGAGGAGAAGAAGCATGTCAGTAACTTGATTCCCCCTGACACTTAAAAACACCAAAAAACCCTATTGTATAATTTTACTATTTTCAGGCCTCCCTCCACAAGCCCATGTCAAAATAAAGTATATAGTACATTATTTTACTTTTGTGGATGATAAGAAAAGATGATCGGGGTGTTATGTGAAAAAAAACTGGGTGTCCTTTGGCTCCAATGAAACAAAATGAATGGGTATGAGAGTTTCAGTGTAGAGAAAAAATGGGATTAGGTCAGGGTTTCAATAGAGTTAGAGCTAAGGAAGGAGTAGTAATAATGTTGAAGGATCAGTTAAAAGGGAGGAAAAAAATATAAATGTATAAATTTTGGGATTATGTGGAGAAAATAAGGGGTTTAATGCAAAAAGTGGGTTAAATAATGTTTATGCACCTGGAGAGGAGAGAAATGAGAGGAGAGAACTTTTGGGGGATGCTGAGTGAGGGATGGGGGGCTAAGAACCAAGGAGAGAGTATTTGTGGTGGGGAACTAGTGCTAAAGCGGGAAAACTGTTGAGAGGGAGAAGATAAATTTTTGGGGAAGGGAAAAAGAAAATTGGGGCTTTTTTTTTTTAAATATGATAGAAAGAGGTTTGGAAAACAGTGGACCCCCCCTTTAAAGAAAACACCCCGGAAATCAACCAAATTTTTAAGATAATATTGTAAGTGCTTTTGGAAGTGTATTTTTTTGGGGGCTGAAAAGAGTAACCCACGGACATTATTTCTTTAAAGGGAAATAAATTTGTTCGAATGGCACTTGAGCAGGCTTTTGGGAAAGAATTTTTTTCGGAGGCGGGGGGCCACTGACAGTGGTACCCCAGATTTTACAGTCCCCAAATCGGGCAATTATGTAATGTATTTTTGTAAAGGGCTTTTGTAAGTGTATTTTTGGGGGCTGAAACGGACTAATCTAATTTACACCCTCCTTATGGGGAAAAAATTCGTTCAAAAACGGGAGCCAACAGCCTTCTTTGGGAAAGAATTATTGAGAAAACCAAAAAATGTAATACAATTTAAAGAAAAAAAGGATAAATAAATATACAAGATATGATATGACATAATGAAAGCAGTCTGTTAGATTATGTATTGGTGGATAAAAGGTTGATGGGTAGATTAAGGATGTGCATGTTTATAGAGGGGCAACAGATATATCAGATCAATATTTAGTTTTAGCTACAGTTAGAGTAAGAGGTAGATGGAGCAAAAGGAAAACAACAACAGCAACTAAGAAAGAGGTGAAAGTTTATAAACTAAGGGAGGAGGAAGTTAGGGTGAGATATAAGAAACTATCAGAAGAAAGGCAAAAAATGAGAGTATAGGAAGTGTGGGGGTTGAAGAGGGGGGGAATTTTAAAAAAGGCATTTTAGAATGCGGGCGAAGTCTGTGTCTATAGGGGGGGGGTGAAAAAGGGGGTGGTGGGGGGAATGATGAGGATGGGGTGTGAAAAAAGACAAAAGATCCATGAGAGGTTTCACAGAGCAGAAGAATATAAGAAGGATGGAGTATGTGGAGAGTAAAAAAGAGGTGAAGAGTGGGGAGGGGGGGAAAAAAGCAAATGATAGTGGTGTTGTGTCAACAAATTTCTGAGAATCGAAAAAAAATTGGAGGGGAAAAAAAGATTAAAAGCCAGGGGCAATTTATTTGACAGTTAAAAATTGAATAGGGGGGTTAGTAGACAGGGTGTTGGAGATATTGGAAAGATTGAGGGAATATTTTGAGGAAGTTTTAAATGTTGAAGAGAGGGAGGCAGTAATTTCATGCATTGGCCGGGGAGGTATAACATCTTTTAGGAGGAAGATGACGCAGATGCGAGTGTGAGGAGGTGCGTGAGGCATTAAGTAGAATGAAAGGGGTAAAGCAGCTGGAACTGATCGGATCATGACAGAAATGTTAAACGCAGGGGATATATTTTTGGAGTGGTTGGTATTTTGTTTAATAAATGTATGAAAGAGGAAGGTTGAGAACATGTATAATTCCTTTATATAAAGGGGGAGGACAAAAGATATTGTAAAAATTATAGGGAAGAAGTTTACTGAGTATACCAGGTATAGTATATGGTGGGAGTTATTATTGAAAGAATTAGAGGTAAGACAGAGAGCAGGATTGCAGATGAACAAGGAGGCTTTAGAATGGAAAAGGGATGTGTAGATCAGTGTTTACATTGAATTATATAAGTGAACAATATTTAGATGAAGGTAGAAAAGTTTCATTGTATTTATAGATTTAGAAAAGGCACATGATAGGGTGGATAGGGGAGCAATGTAGCAGATGTTGCAAGTGTATGGAATAGGTAGCAAGTTACTAAATGCTGTAAAGAGTTTTTATGAGGATAGTGAGGCTCAGGTTAGTGTGTGTGGGAGAGAGGGAGATTGTTTTCCAGTAAAAATAGGCCTTAGACAGGGATGTGTAACATCACCATGGTTGTTTAACATATTTACAGATGGAGTTGTAAAAGAAGTAAATGCTAGGGTATAGATGAATGGTTCAGAGAACCGACAAGTTATAATTAGACACATATGCAACATTTGGGTATCTTTATTGAGAATAAAGATACCCAAATGTTGCATATGTGTCTAATTTATAAATGCTAAGGTGTTGGGGGAAACAAATACAAAAAGGGGGTTGACACAGTTACTTTTGCTGATGATACTGTGCTTTTGGGAGATTCTAAAGAGAAGTTGCAAAGGTTAGTGGATGAGTTTGGGAGGGTGTAAAGGAGGAAAGTTGAAAGTGAACATAGATAAGAGTAAGGTGATAAGAGTATCAAACGAGTTAGGTATAGAAAAATATATATCACATTGGAGGGAGGGAGTGAGTATGGAAGAAGAGAATATGTTCAGATATTTGGGAGTAGATTTGTCAGCAGGTGGGTTTATGAGTACAAGGTTAACTATAGAACTGATGAAGGAAAAAGGCGAGTGGTGCATTGAGGTATCTATGGAGACAAAAACGTTATCCAAGGAGGCAAAGAAGGAATGCGAGTATAGTGGTACCAACACTCTTATATGGGTGTAAAACATGGGTTATGAATGTTGCAGCTAGGAGGAGGCTGGAGGCAGTGGAGATGTGTGTCTAAAGGCAATGTGTGGTGTAAATATTATGCAGAGAATTCGTAGTGTGGAAATTAGGAGGTGTGGAGTTACCAAAAGTATTATTCAGAAAGGGGTGAAGAGGGAGATGAAGTGGTTTGGGCTTTTAGAGAGGATGGAACAAAACAGGATGACTTGGAGAGTGTATATATCTGTAGTGGAGGGAAGAGGGGTAGGGGTCATCCTAGGAAAGGATGGAGGGAGGGGAAAAAGAGGTTCTGTGTGCAAGAGGCCTGGACATGCAGCAGGCATTTGTGAGCATTACAGACCTGAGTGAATGGAGACGAATGGTTTTGGGACCTGACAAGCTGTTAGAGTGTGAGAAGGGTAATATTTTGTGAAGGGATTCAGGGAAACCAGTTAGCCAGACTTGAGTCCTGGAGGTGGGAAGTACAATGCCTGCACTTTAAAGGAGGAGTTTGGGATATTGGCTGTTTGGAGTAACATCTAAACTGTCATATTTGGGCGCCTCTGCAAAGACAGTGATTAAGTGTGAATGATGGTGAAAGTGTTGAATAATTCTGAAAGTGTTTCTTTCTTTTTGGGACACCTTGCCTCTGTGGGAGACGGCCGACACATTGAAAAAAATATTCACAAAGATTCTACCATGGGCTATTTTAGTGTGTAACTGATAAGTTATAATGAAATAGAAGTCTAGAGAAACAGTGGCTATGTGAGCATTTATCTACCCGGTGAGGCAGGGATTACATTTATCACTGAATATTGCTGCTGTTAACAAGCAGGTACAGTATATATAATTGTACATGTATGCTATAAATGTAGCTAAGAGACCCAGCTATGGTGCCTTCAGAAATGAATCACATACATACTGGGCTAAGCATATGCTGTACTCTGATACAGTGTTTTTATTTTTATAGAACATGGTAGGTTATATACTCTGAGTAAATTAGCTATTTCATACCATAATCAAGCACCCATGATCTGCAAGTACACTACCTAGGATAATAACGTTTGTAAGATATTGCATAATGAAAATGATATATACAGTGGACCCCCGGCTAACGAACACCCGAAATCATACAATTATGTAAGTATAATATTGTAAGTGCTTGTGGAAGTGTATTTTGGGGGTCTGAAATAGACTAACCTACGTGACATTATTTCTTAAGGAAGTAAATTGCTAATGGCACTTGAGCAGGCTTCTGGGAAAGATTT
>WNWK01047943.1:0-13737 GCA_009830355.1 Cherax destructor
AGGGTGGTAGTGATTGTGGTAGAGGGTGGTAGTGATTGTGGTAGTGATTGTGGAAGGGGGAGGTAGAGATCCTCTCCTCCCTTTCCCCTTTTTTTCCATATCCAACAAAAAAAAAGGTTTAAATGTTTTTATCCATTTCATTATGCTTTATTTTTTTTTCCCCCACTTTTTCTTTTTAAAACTATATTTTCTTTAAAAATTATTTTTATTAATACTTTTGGGTGTCTGGAACGGAAATTGGTTTAAATTATTTTTGGGGGAAATATTGCTTCAGTTTTGTCGAATTCTTTTTTCGAAAATTTCGGAACAAATTAATGAAAAAACCCGGGGTTCCCCACTGTACATTGTATTTCCCCCAGTTATCTTAGTATCTCTTTAACCAATGTATTGTTGTAATTAAGTATTAATAAACTGTAATGAAGTGGAATATAGTATTCACTTTCCCAAAATATGATTGAATATTACTTAATTGGAAAAAGGTAAGGTTAAAAATGGACATGACCAAATTTTCCCCAATAGTGTGTTTTGGGTAAAGGGGGTAGGCTCAACTCATAGCTTTCTCCATTCACCATACTGAGGGTAAGTAGGGTATAGTTTCCTGCCTATGGTATGATAACAAAAACATGTAATTACATCATAAAAATATGGTACACTATGTGGAATATTTTCCCCCTTTCATTTTTTCCACCCCCCCACTGTTTCCCCCAAATACATATACTGTATTGCATCTGCTAATACACCTCCCTCATTAAAAACGGGTTCCATTCTTAAGACCACTAAAAACTTGGTCAATGGGGACAATTTAATGGTATGGGTTTTTTTTATATTGTTTTTTTATCTTTTTTTATAAATTTTTTTTTTTAAAATGTGTATGCAGTAGTGTACTATATATTTTAATAAACAGAATACAGTGGACCCCGGATTACGTCTTATTTTCCAGAATGCTGTTCAAGGGGTTTAAAATTTTTTCCCCCTAAGGAATAATGTAAATTAGATTATCCTTTTGACATCAAAAAACACTTACAAAACCTTTTCAAAAAACACTTACATAATTTTCGTTTGGGCAGTACGTAACCCCGGGGTCCCCTGGGGGAAAACAGCTCACCCCTTATTTGGTCATACTGGTCAAGCCTGTTTTAGCCCCAACGTCGGTAAATGAGTACGTACAACGCTAAGTGGGGGAGGCTGTATTTAATTTTTAAAAATAACAGTGCAAAAAAACAAAACCAAAAATCAAAGATGACCCCCCATAAACCATATTAGATGATCAGAAGAGGCATCAAAACTCAAGGGCTGAATCTTTTGTTTTTCTTATAATGTTTTTGTCAGTGGGTCAGCCACATCAATGCTCAATACCCGCACCACTTGTCCAACCAACGTGCCCCCTAGGACTAATAAACCCCACACTAGTCCCCCAAGGCCAACACATGTCAAAAAAAAAAAGTTCACTTATTTGTGCCCTACGGTCATTTGGTTTTTTTAAGTTCCATCCCCAAATCCTTGGACCTTTAATTCAATAGTCTGTTCCCATGTGAACAGACAAATCCTCAAGTATCTTGTACATCTTTCTCCCGGGCCCCTTTCTCTTCTAAGGTCATAGGTTCAGTTCCTGGGTTTCTCTTTACAGTTCAGTTTTAATTCGGGAAAAGCCATACTGCAAACCTTTGGCTCTTCTTGAGTTCAAAAAAAGGAAGAATAAAAAACCAAAACCATGGCTGGAACAACACACAAAAAACCCAAACACATAGGAGAAAAAGCTTAAACACTGCAGTTTCTTGAACTAAATTTTTGAAAAGAAGGATAAAGGGCCCCAGAATATGAAAAGAGGGGGGGGGGGGGGTGTCCCATAGCTCGTTCTAGCACACTCAGCTCCCCTGAGGTCGGGGTCAATCCCCAGTAGGTTGGGAAACATTAGGATGTGTTTCCATGGAAAACCCTCCCTGCTCACCCATCGTAAAATAGGTACCTGGGTTTTTGTCGACTGGGGGGTTGCATCCGGAAAAAAATGACTTAATTTTCCCAAAATGTCTGCATAACAAGTACTTTCTATACAGTAGTATGTCACTGATGTCAGCTATGCCTGTATTTTGAACATGTATTTATAGAAATAGAATTAAAAAAATTTTTACCTGGATGATAACTAACAACACTCTAATATTAAAAAACCCTTTTTTATTTACTTTGGGAATAGAGCTACAAATGTTTCACTTAACATAATGATAAATGGATCACCTGTCAAAAACCCCGAAGGAAAATTCTTAAGAATCCCCTTGATAGTCTCAAATTTACCATACAAAAAATTTCAAAAAAATCCAAAACCATAGGCTTTTGGTATCACCCTTTATTACCCCTACCCCCCTATGGAATCTGTGCGGGGGGAAAAAAAAAATCATCTTAGACCATTTCCAGCAAAGGCAGCAGTCAGAATAACAAATTCCCCCCAGACCATACTCCCCAAAATTTTTAAAAATCTAAACCTACCCCCGTGCAAACCATATTAAAGGGCCTACTACGCAGGAAAAACAAACTCAGAATCCCCCCCCTAAATTCCTTTAAAAATCTTAACAGTACACACGACCTTAACACAAAACACAGATCAATTTGATGTTCCCCCGGGTATCTCACACTATGTAAAAAACAATGCCCTAAAAAGGCCCAAAAAATTTGGAATTATTACCTTTAAAAACCCAAAAACCCCCTCTGTACATCAATTCAAGACTTTTTAAAAAAACCCCTACTCTTTTCCCCAAAATAAATACACAGTACATACTTAACTTTACCTACAGTGGTACCCCCCCTTACGATGGTCCCCCCAAAACACCCTTTTATGTAAGTTGATTTTTTTTTAAAGCTTTTGTAAGTGTTTTTGGGGGCAAAAAAGGACTATCTATTTTTTCATCATTTCTTATGGAGATAAATTCGTTTGGTAATGGCACTTGAAAAACATTCTGGAATGAAAAAATATGTAATCGGGGTACCACTGTACATAGAAAATTCATTTTCCTCCTCTTTTGGGGCTATAGGACCCAACATTTTGTTAATTTAAGGACAGTTACTCTGGAATACCTAATATATATTAAAAGATGGTGCCCAAAACTTTTGTTTAAGGGAGTCCTCTTTGGCTGAGAGGCAGCTGGGTCAAGCCTATTTTCTCAATATAATAGTTTATATCCACACACACATTTAAAAAGTACAGTGGCCCCCCAATAACAAACCCCCGGAAATGTACAAAATGTAAGTATAATATTGTAATGCTTGTGGAAGTGTATTTTGGGGGCTGAAAGACAACCTACGGACTTTCCCTTTAAAGGGGAAAAATTGTTCGGTAATGGACTTGAGCAGGTTTCGGAAAAAATTTTCGTTCTGGGGGCCCCTTGTTTATAAAGGTGTATTTCTTTTTTAAAAATAAATAAGGTGTAAAGGAAAAAACTATTGTAGTAGCTAGGAATTTGCTTGTTCATTTTTTTTTTTGTTGTGCTTGTTGAAATTCTTTTGTTTTTTTTTGGGGGGAGGACCCCCTAGGCCCCCCTCCCTCTCCTCTTGAAGGGCCAAAAACTGGTAGGACTGCTGGGTCCTTCTTATTTTTTTTGGGGAAAAGTGTGTGAGAGGTAAAGTTTCTTAACTTTTGGGGTTTGGGCCAAACTAGTACGCCGCCCCAGGGTTTGGTCTGTACCCAAAAATTTAGCCCCCCCCAAAAACAACCAGAAACAGGCTGTTGGCCTAGATGTGAAGAAGGGGGTTTTTGGGGCAGTGTCGCAGTAAAAAAAAACCCCCCCCAAATATAATGAAAAAAAAATCTTCCTTTTTTTTGGTTTAAAAAACACTTGCAGTCGTGGACCCCCGGTTAAAACCCGAAACCCAATTAAAAAAATTTGAATGCTTTTGTAAGTTTTTTTGGGGGGCAAATGGACAACCTACTTGACTTTTTTTTTGGGGGGGAAAATTGTTCGGAAAAGGCATTGACACTGGGAAAAATTTTTTCAAAACCGGGGTTCCTTTTATTTTTTGGGGTTTTTATCTTTATTCTCGTTTTCTTAGTCTCATTTAAAAAAATGGATATTTTTAAAAGAGATAATTTTGACTGGTTTCACGGGTATTGAAACTGAAAGAGCAAAAATGTTTGATTTTGGGATTTCAAGTAAACAAATCACACCATCGTCCAATACATATCAACTGGGAGTTAATTTCTTCAAAGTGCACTGATATTATTTATACTTTTTTACAATGATGGTTCTATAAAAAGTAAACTTTTTTTTGTGAGAATAAATTAAAATGGAAAGCAAAAGTAATTAAGAGGGGTGGAGACATGGGGAATAACAGAAAGATTTAAGTGCCAGGAATGTCTGCCTTGTTTATTATGGACCCTATTTTGAAATTATGTTTTTTGTGTGATATTGGAAATTTTCCTTTTTTTTCCCTTTTTTTGGGTGGGGAAATTTTAAAAAGGGGGTTTTTTTGTTAATCTAGAAAAATGGGTTCTAATATATTAAAATTTTGTAGACTGACCTGGAATTTGGGAAAAAACCAAAGTGGGCAAAATCCCAAATTTAAATTTTGGATAGAAACCCGAAACATAATTTTTTTTTATAAAACCCCTTTTTTTGGGGGGTTTAATCGGAAAAAAAATTTCTATCATTTCATAAGAAAAAATTTTTTTGAAAATTAACTAGAACGATTTTGGGGTTCTAAACCCCCAAAGGGAAAAATGATGTAACCATCATCCCTGGGGGCTCATTTTAAAAAACACGGGGTTAAGGGTATTTTGAGAAGGGGGTAACTGTGGCATTACCTTGGGTTTGGGGAAAAAAATTCATTTTACTAAGAATGAAATTCCCCAATTTGTATTTTTATATTCTGAATATATATAGTATCTTTTTGAATGGGTTTAAATAACTATTAAAAAAAACGGGGGAAAAAATCCAGAAAACAGCTAATTGAATGAAAATATTCCCTGTAAGGCAAAGTAATTCCCCCCACTAGAACATTAGTGGAACCATAAAAAAAAAAGGGGGAAAAAAACAAAAGCCTCAAAAAATCTTCCCCCCTTTTTTACCCCCTAGCCTCAAACCCCATAAATAATAAAGAACAATAACCATCAAATTATATTTCATAGATGTATAACCCCCTTTGAATAATTGTTCCCCTTATAAAAAATGTTTTATAAATTTCCTAATAGAATAATCCATTCTCTTGTATTTTTTCCTCTAAAAATATGAACTGTTATTACACTACAAATCATGATTTGATCTGTAATGTAATACAGTAGACCGTCATTTAAATGATTCAAAAAATCCGTTGGAAAAAGTGTTAAGTGAAATGAAGAATTTTTGGGGGAAAAAAAGGTTACGCTACACAAACCCCCCCAAAACCAAACAATTTTTTTTTTTTGAAACAGATTTTCAAAAATAAAAGTGAATATTAAAATTTGTTTTTTGTGATGTATTATGTTGTTTTACTGCTTAAGACTACAAATGTAAAAAAAAAAAAGTATTTATTACCTTAAAATTTTGTTTTGTTTGTGGATAATTTTAAGAGAGTGGAAGTTACCCCGTGGCCCTACTGGGCTGATGGATGGAAGGTTCTGAACTAATATGGTTGACAGGGCTAATTTTAAAATCATTCGTAAAACGCATTCAGTCAAGTCAATCATTGTCAATAAGTCATTCAGAATCGTCATTCAGCGTAAAGTTTATAGTAAAAGTTTCATAATAATATTGTCAATAATCATTCAGTCAAGTCAAGTCATTCAGTCAAGTCAAGTCATTCAGATCAAGTCATTCAGTCAAGTCAAGTCATTCAGTCAAGTCAAGTCATTCAGTCAAGTCAAGTCATTCATCAATCAAGTCATTCAGTCAAGTCAAGTCCAAGTCAGTCAAGTCATTCAGTCAAGTCAAGTCAGTCGTCAAGTCATTCAGTCAAGTCAGTCAGTCAGTAAGTCATTCAGTCAATCAAGTCAGTCAGTCAAGTCATTCAGTCAAGTCAAGTCAGTCAGTCAAGTCATTATCAAGTCAAGTCATTCAGTCAAGTCATTCAGTAAGTCATTCAGTAAGTCATTCAGTAAGTCATTCAGTAAGTCATTCAATAAGTCATTCATGTCATTCAGTAAGTCATTAAGTCATTCAGTAATCATTCAATCATTCAGTAAGTCATTCAAGTCATTCGTAGTCAGTCAAGTCATTCAGTAAGTCAGTCAAGTCATTCAGTAAGTCAGTCAAGTCATTCAGTAAGTAGTCAAGTCATTAGTAATCAGTCAAGTCATTCAGTAAGTCAGTCAAGTCATTCAGTAAGTCAGTCAAGTCATTCAGTAAGTCAGTCAAGTCATTCAGTAAGTCAGTCAAGTCATTCAGTAAGTCAGTCAAGTCATTCAGTAAGTAAGTCAAGTCATTCATAAGGTCAGTCAAGTCATTCAGTAAGTCAGTCAAGTCATTCAGTAAGTCAGTCAAGTCATTCAGTAAGTAGTCAAGTCATTCAGTAGTCAGTCAAGTCATTCAGTAAGTCAGTCAGTCACAAACTTATGTTTACCTCTTTTTATGTGTACAAAGTAACACTTCATTAAGCCTCAGGTTATCTCTGTCCAATACTGTTTTCTTCATTAATTCTAAGACTTAAATGCTTATACTGTCCTTTCTTGCCACTTTACAACACTGGTATACCTACTGGGTGTCATGATTTTAGCAGATACAAGATATAGTAATTAAAGATCAAAACAAATTCCAAAACAGCTGGCTTGTGCAGATGCTGGACATTGAATTATGAGTGCTGGGATGGTGGGGTGGTGTCAAGGGGTGGCTGGGACGGAGGTGGTCTCCCGATCCCAACAAGGCTGCCGCTTAGGTAAAGGGAATTTGTTTTCCTTCCCCAAACTGAACCAGTGTTAAATTAATTTTCGATGTGTTAAAAAATTTACCACAAATCTGCAAATCTTCAATGTGCTATACCCAAATGTGCAAACAAACTGGCTAAATGACGGTCTACTGTACTACATATACCCTCTTTACTTCCACAAAGTTAATAAATCACTTTCCACTGCCTTAAAATAACATTATTCACTGTTTACCCCCCTAGCCTCAAAACCCCTTACATAATTGCTCAAAAAAATAATTTCTCAAACATAATCAGTACAAATGTTGAAACTTATCGTATCTCATAATGTTAAACCTGTTATAATTAATACAACCTAATCAAATTTGTTCCTACAGCATTCCAAATAAAAAATCCATTCTCATGTACCATTGTGTCCTTTAACTCATCTAATGACATATAACTGTTATTGCAACAAATAATTGATTTGATTTGTTTAATCTGATTTAATAATTTTATTAATACAAATAATAAATTATGATGTTGACATATAAAACTCTAGATCCAAAATTATAAAAATATTATTTAAAAATGTTATGTTCAAATTTCATTGCTTAAATACTATAATAATAATAATTATTAAATACTCAACTATACTTATATTGTAAATTGTTTACTATAATTCTTACCAATTAGTTTTAAGTTAATTTTAAGTCTCCCACAATGTTCTATATTAGGGGCTTTTGGCATGTACACCTCTTGTAATCTCTACCCATTGTACATCTTTGTATCATGTCACTGTCACAATATAGTAAATTGATTATTTTGTTCTATTATAAACTGTAATGCTTCAAAAAATGTAATGTTTAATTATAAAACTAATTCTTCAAAATTGTAATGTTCAAGTTTCATTGTTTAAATACTCAATTGTACCTCATATTGTAAATTGTTTACTGTGTTTTTACCATCTAATCTGTTATAGCCTAATTAATCTTCGTTAATTTTAGTTTGCCCATAATGCTCTGATACAAGGGCTTTTGGCATGCATCCCCTGCTATAATTCCTTGTACAACTATGTATCATGTCTAAATAAACCATTATTATTATATCATTATTAAATTAGAAGGAAAAAGGTAATGGTATACCTGAAGAGGGTTTCGGGGGTCAACGCCCCCACGGCTCAGTCTGAGACCAGGCCTCGTAGTGGGTCTGATCAACCAGGTTGTTATTGCTGGTCGCACACAAAATGACGTACGAACCACAGCCCGGCTGGTCATGTACTGACTTTAGGTGCCTGTCCACTGCCTTCTTGAAGACAGCCAGGGTCTATTGGTAATTCCCCTTATGTATGCTGGGAGGCAGTTTATGTCTTGGGCCCCGGACACTTATTGTGTTGTCTCTTATCGTGCTAGCGGTGCCCCTGCTATTCGAACACTCCAAAACTCACCCTTTTATGCAAGTTTATTATTGTAAGTGCTTTTATAAGTGTATTTTTGGGGTCTAAATGGATAATCTAATTTAATCATTCCTTATGGGAATAAATTCATTGGTAACAGCATTGAACAGCATTCTGGAAAAGTGAGTTTTGGATGTTCGAATAGCGAGGGTCCACTGTATTCGTATCATGTATCTCTCGCCTGCATTCCAGGAATACAAATCAAGGGACTTCAACCATTCCCAGTAATTTAGGTGCCTTATCGTACTTGTGTGCTGTGAAAGTTCTTTGTACACTCCAGGTCAGCAATTTCGCCTGCCTTGAAGGGGCAGTTAGTGTTCAGCAGTATTCCGGCATAGAGAGAACAAACGATTTGAAGAGAATCATCATGGACTTGGCATCCCTAGTTTTGAAGGTTCTCATTATCCATCCTATCATTTACCTAGCAGATGCGGTAGATACATTGTTGTGGTCTTTGAAGCGAGATCCTCTGACATTATCTCTCCCAGGTCCTTTACATTACTTTTTTACTCTATTGTATTAGTGATGATCGGATATTCGCATCTGCATCTGCGGAACATCCGCAATTTCTTAAACCGTATCCGCATTCGTATTTCACAGCAAACAGATATCCGCATATACATCCGCATCAAATCCACGGAACATCCGCCAATTTCTTGCATCCGCATCCGTAAAATGAGTAAGACATCCGTATACACATCCATCCCGGATATCTAAATTTTTTACATCCGATACATCCCTATATTGTATGGTTAAAATTTGTCATATACCTGATACAGTTTTAATTTCCCCAAGTTTTCCATATCTGAGTAGTTGAAATTTCTCTTCAATGAACTTCATATTGTTTTGAGTGGCCCATTTGAAGATTTGGTTGATGTCTGCTTGGAGTCTTGCGGTGTCTTCGATGGAATCACTGTCTGGCAATTCGCGTGTCATCCACAAAGGAAGACAGGAGCTATAGCTTACATCTCTGTCTGTCAGATATGAGGATGAAGAATAGAATGGGAGCAGTACTGTGCCTTGTGAAACAGAGCTTTTCACCGTGGCTGCCTGGGACTTTACTCTGTTTACTATTACTCTTTGTGTTCTATTTGTCGGAAGTTATAGATCCATCTCCCAAAGCTTTTCCTGTTATTCCTTTATCACGCATTTTGTGTGCTATTACACCATGGTCACACTTGTGAAAGCTTTTGCAAAGTCTGTGTATACATCTGTATTTTGTTTATCCTCAACAGCACCCAGGACCTTGTCATAGTGGTCCAGGAGCTGGGACAGGCAGGAGCAATCTGCTCTAAAGACATGTTGCCCTGGTTGTGTAACTGATGGGTATCTAGGTGGTTGGCGATCTTGCTTCTTGAGCCCTCTACATACAAGATTTTATATGGGATGTTAGTGCTATCAGTCTATGTTCTTGCAATTGCTTTACTGCCCCCTTGTGGAGTGGGCTATGTCTGTTGTTTTACTGTTGTGGATGACCCGTGTCCCGCTCCCTCCCATAGAATGCTGAAGGCACAGATAGGGGGCGTCTTGCAATTCTTGATGAACATTGAGTTCCATGAGTCTGGGCCTGGGGCCAGAATGAGGGCATGTCATTTTGCCTTTTCAAAGTCTTGTGAGTAAGGTGACCTAAATAACACCACCTTTATATACAAAAAGCCTCTCCGTTCTCTCACCAGTTATTGCAACACTCTTTACCAAATCCATTGAATCCTCTACCTTCCCATCAATATCAAAATAAAGGGTTACCCCCATACAAAAAGGGGGAATCAAACAGACCTGAATAACTACAGGCGATATCTAACACCCCTTCTCTCCAAAATCTTTGAAAAATTAATTCATAGTCAGATATATTCCTACCTCACCTCCCACACGTACTCAACCCTGTCAATTTGGATTCAGGCCTAATAAAATACAAATGATGCCATTCACATGCTGAAATAATTTTCCACTCTTGAGAAAAAGACATCCCAGTGGGAATCTTCAATGATTTCGTAAAGCTTTTGATACAGTTGACCATGATCTGTTCACCTAAAATTATCACTATGGTATAAGGGCACTCCTCAACTACCTAAAATTATTAGCAACAGAAACAATATGTGTACAAAATGGAGCTAGCTCTCGGCAAAACTATTAATAGGTGTCCCACGGGTGTTCTTGGCCCACTTCTCTTTCTCATTTTCATTAACGACCTACCAAATGCATCTCAACTACTCAAACCCATACTATTTGCAGATGACACTATACGTTATCTCTCACCAAAGCCCAGACATACTAGCAACACTGTAAATACTGAATTGCAGAAAATATCTACCTGGATGATGACTAACAAACTTACTCTCAATATTGATAAAACCTATTTCATTCAGTTTGGGAACAGAGCACAAATGTACCATTTAACATAATGATAACGGGTCCCCTATCACAAAACTCACAAAAGGGGAAAAATTTTTAGGAATCCATCTTGACAGTGGCCTAAAATTTCAAACACATATACAACAAATTTAAGAAGTCTCAAAGACTGTGGAATACTATCCAAGATACAGTACCATGTTCCAACCAGCTCTCCTTACCCTATATCACTCCTCTTTCCCCCACCTCACCTATGGGAAACTGCACATAGGGCTCAACATCAATAACTCATCTCAGACCATTAATAACACAACAAAGGCTGCAGTTAGAATGATAACAAATTCAAATCCAGACAACATACTACCAATATTCAAAAAATCTAAACTTACTCACCATACAAGACATCCCATACTTTTACTGTCCTTTACATCATAGAAAACACTATGCAAATATTAACCCACCACTCAAACTTCTCCTTACCAACTTTAACAGGACACATGACCATAACACTAGACACAGAGCACTCCTCGATGTTCCCGTCCATCTAACATATGCAAAACTCAATGCATATAAAAAGCCCAAAACTTGGAATTCATTACCTGTGTTGTCAAAGAAACCCCGCCTGCCCAAATTCAAACGATGCTAAAAAACCACCTTCTCACCCAAACCTAAGTGCACAATATCAAACATTCCCAACAAAGTTGATTAATCACTTAAATGTATAAACCTGATTAATCATTTAAATGTAAACCTGTTATGAATAATACATACTGGCTCTGTTACTAAAATTTACATTATAATGACCACATAACTGTAATTGCAATGCAACTAATTGTTTTAAATTATCTCACTCAATTGCACTGCTACAATTAATAGATTATGTTCAACTTATATCCAAATTTTACAACTTAGATACACAATTATACTTATTTTATAAATTATCAACCATAATTTTTTACCATGTAGTCTACTATTACCTAATCTTAAGAATGCCCACAATGCACAGCATATTAGGGGCTTTTGGCATGTACACTTTCATTTATACTATGTATCATGTCTAAATAACAACATTGTATCATGTCTAAATAAACTATTATTATTATTATTAAGTTGGAAAAATTCAGATTCAGGAGGATATAGGAAAGCACTGGTTTGGTAATAGTTGTGGATGAGTGGAACAAACTCCAGTACTGTCATAGAAGCTAAAACGTTGTGCAGTTTTAAAAATATATTAGATAAATACATGAGTGGGTGTGGGTGGGTGCAAGTTGAACATGACCAGCTTGTGCTAGTAGGTCTGATCCTGTCTCCTTTCTTGGGTGAATGTGACCTGGACCTGACTAGGTTGGGTCAGTGGCAACCAGGTAGGTGACTTGGACCTGCCTTGCATGGGCCAGTAGGCATGCTGCAGTGTTCCTTCTTATGTTCTTATTTTTATTCATTTATTCATTTCATTCATTCATTTATTTTCATTCATTCACTAATTAACCTCCACCTCCACTCTGCACACGCACGCACATGCACACACGCACACACTTCGTGTATAGTGTGCAAAGTCCTGGAAAAATCATCAGGAAAGAATGGTGGGACCTCGAGCTGACAGGATAAAAACACCAGACAGCAGGTTAGGAAGGCAAATCCTGTGTAACAAACCTCCTAGAGTTCTATGATAAAGTAACAGAGGTAAGGCAAGAGAGAAGGGTGGGTTGATTGCATTTTCTGGACTGCAGGAAGGCCTTGACACAGTTCCTCACATGAGATTAGTAAAAGTTGGAAGAACAAGCATGTATAACAGGAAGGGCACTGGAATGGATCAGGGAATACCTCACAGGGAGGCAACAACGGGTCATGGTGTGTGATGAGGTATCTGATGGCGCCTGTGACGGCGGTGTGCACGCAGGGGTCAGTCTAGGACCAGTGTTATTCTTGGTACGTATATGTAATGACATGACAGACGGGATAGACTCAGAAGTGTCTCTGTTCGCAGATGATGTGAAATTGTGGGGAGAATCACATCGGAAGAGGACAAGCAGGACTGCAAACAGACCTGGACAAGCTCGACATCTGGTCCAGCAACTGGCTTCTCAATTCAATCCCACCAAATGCAAAGTCATGAAGATCGGAGAAGGGCAAAAGACCGCTGACAGAGTACAGGCTAGGCGGACAAAGGCTAAAACCTCGGCAAAGGGAAAGACCTTGGGGTGAGTATAACGCCAAGCACGTCTCCGGAGGGCACACATCAACCAGATAACTGCGGCAGCATATGGGCGACTGGCAAACCTAAGATTGCGTTCCGTTACCTTAACAGAATCGTTCAAGACACTGTACATGTATCGTCAGGCCCATACTAGAATATGCAGCACCAGTTTGGAACCCACACCTGGTCAAGCACGTAAAGAAACTAGAGAAAGTGCAAGGTTTGCGACAAGGTTAGTTCCACAACTCAGGGGTCTGTCTATGAAGAAAGGTTAGGAAATAGGACTAACAACACTGGAGGAAAGAAGGGTCAAGGAGACATGAGTACACTACAAAATACTGCGGGAATTGACAAGGTAGACGGTGACAGGATGTTCCAGAGGGAACACAGAAACAAGGGGACACAACTGGAAGCTGAAGACTCAGATGAGTCAAAGGGATGTTTGGAAGCATTTCTTCAGCCACAGAGTAGTCAGGAAGTGGAATAGTCTAGAGAAAGACATAGTGGAGGCGGAACCATACACAGTTTTAAGACAAGGTATGATAAAGCTCATGGAGCAGGGACAGAGACCCGTACGGAAGCGGAGGCGGGCCAGGAGCTGAGTCTCACCCCCACCACAATTAGGTGATCAATTAGATGAGTACACCCACATACACACACACACACACACGCCCCACCCCCTCCACCCTAGTAAACAAAATATAATATATTCCAATAATATAGCCTAGGTCATCACTGAAGGCTTGCCTCTCCACCACAATCAACGACTACCACCACAACACGCCACGTAAGCCCGTAACCAAAGATCACTCACCATACCCCCCAACCCACCACCCCCCACACAACACACGTGGAACAACAACAACCATAAACCATCCACCACCAACCAACACAAAGCACAAACCATGAACGACAACACATGTAGGCACAATCA
>WNWK01047944.1:0-13736 GCA_009830355.1 Cherax destructor
TGTGAATAATGGATAAAAAAAATCCAATTCAATAATGTGGACTCAGGAAGGGTTCCGATTCCTCTTATTTTTTCAACCATCAGTTTTCGACCTTCTCTCCTAAATGGCAATCTTGCCTTGTCATAAAACCAATATATATTGCTTGGGTTGCCAGACAGGATATTCTCTATACCGTGCATTACCAAGGCGACGTATGTGGGACTTGTTAGTGTCGCAGATAGGAAGAGTAGTAAATTATTTTTTTTACATTTCACAAGGGCAATAATATACACTCTACGAAGTCTTGGGAAACTTCCACTTAAAGTAAAACGTCGTAAAAATAGAAAAAAATTGCATTCTAATATCTTTTTTTAACTATAACTATCGGAGTTGCGCTTTCCACTATATTAATTTGTTCATGGAGAAGCGTATATATATATATATATATATATATATATATATATATATATATATATATATATATATATATATATATATATAAGTATATATATATATATATATATATATATATATATATATATATATATATATATATATATATATATATATATATATAGTATATATATATATATATATATATATATATATATATATATATATATATGTATGTATGTATACAGCCTTGAGAACCAGGTGGAAAAATATTTTGTTTTGTTAGAGGGTTTGGGTTTGAAAAAGACTTGCCTAGTAAGAGCTGGTAGGTTTGATGCAGTGTTCCTCAATTCTTACGTTCTTTTGTTAGCGTAAACATTGTGACAACCGAACGAGAAACATCTGCTCTCATCATGAGGTCTAAAATAAAAAATAAATACAAAATGGCACAGTGTAAAATCCATTAATTAAAAGAGGTATTAAAAGTTTGAAAATCAGTGAAGTTATAAAAATAAAAAAATACCATATTTATAAAAGCTTAGTAGAGCACAGTTTCTTTCTCAAGTATCGATACTCGGATTAAGATGACAAGGAAAAAAAAGCTACTAGCTTCAGTTCTCTGCTTGAAGTCTAACTGGCCAGGACCTAGAACAATGTGGCTCAATGATCGTCTCGAACTCGACTGACAGAAAAAGCTGGTTTATCCAGAGGTTGCCCCTTTTGTGAATCATTTAACCAGTTGGTTAGCAACTTCAGCCATGAGCTGTTTTGGTTATTTCCCAGGAAACTAATCTTTGAATTTAAAAAAAGATGGTATCGTAAAGCGATTTTTCACTATATTTCGCCAAAAACACCGTGGATGAAATTCTTTAAGTATCTTCTTTTACTTATGTTACAATTATTACTACTAATGAGCGGTGGAACTATTTATTCATTTGATTATTCAACAGTAATGATAGGATCTATAGATGGCGCTAAAGGTTTATTAGTCTGTTTACCTACAACATGAATCAACAATTTTTTTTTAGGGGAAACGATTCTGTTCTCATACAAATGTTAGAAATTATAGTTTTGGATGAAAACTCATTAATCGAACATATCCAGTAAGCTTTGGTTACTAGAGTTGATATTAAATAATTTGGCATAACTTAGGTATTTTGTAATAACCTAAGTGTTTTCAATCAAAAAATATTAGAGGGTAACTTAAAATTATTTTCAATTTAATATGTAAAATTTTATGATGATAAACATCCAAATGTGGATGTGTGGGCAGAGAAGTGCTGATGGAAGAAAATTAAATGATTTTTTTTTACCTTGTTGAACATGATTTGCTTCACACTTTATATTTGCAGGCATTCACACATTATGTATTATCTTTGCTGTAATATTAATGAGAGTCAGTAATTAGGAATAATAAAATGAATGTGCGTTTATAAAATTCAATATTAGCTATCTGATGGAATTTTGTTTGGAGAAATTGTAAATTTTCAACTAATAAAGAAATTATAAAATTTCTCATAACGGGGTTCTTAATCATAGTACTACGACCAGCTCCTTCGAACTTTTGAGTATGAGACCGAACTTTTAGCTGTCTTACCGCTCAACCCCGTCAAAAAAAAATAATTACATCATTTAACGTGATGGAAGGTTTTTGGTGCTTGTAAACAAAATCAAAATATCAGTCCACAGCAGCGTCCTAGGATAGCAAGAATTGCCCACAATTTAGATGAAAACACATTATGTGCAGCGTAAACTTTAATTTACAGAAGACCGTTCTCTCTAAGTAGCTTCAGAAATTTTCCTTAGGGCGAAAAGCCGTCACTAAATACAGTTTTCATCTGCAGACAGTGAGTGATTTGTACCAAAATTTTCGTCTGTTTGAAAAGATTTATGTATCTCAAAGATTGTGAAGGAAATTATAGGGGGAATTTTGAAGCCAATGTTGGGTTAAAATGTTTTGCTAAAATATTTTTTTTTAGAATGTTTTCGATCTCTTGATGTATTTATTTTGGGGGCAAAGATCGGCGTCCACCACGCCATGTGTTCCATATAAAATAATTTTGTAACATACATTCTTTAAATGCTACAGCTGTATAAACTAACGATTTTAAGCATTAGTAATCAGACATCATAAATGCGCCATAGAGAGAGGCAGAGTTAAAAATGATCTAACTTATCTCAAGGCTAACGATACTCAGAAAATACTGCAATTCATGGGACCAGAGGCTGTGTCGAAGAAAATAGTACCCTCTGTGGCAAGCATCGTAAATAAGACAAGTAGAAGACATGGCAGCAGGATATACTGGGTCATTATCGATGTATTACTATAACTGCCACGAGGAAAAGAAACATACATGCTTCCCGGCGTTACAGAGATTAGCTTTTGTTGTGCAGGTGAAGTGTGTGTATGTGTACGTACAGTCCATTCACGGACTACACACCAGAATGTAACCTTTTTTTATCAACAGCTCAGTACTTAGAGAATAAAAGCTCATGTTGATACTGGGCTAGAGTTCTAAATTAGGGTAAAATTTGACAAGAAATCGAGATAAGCTTGAAGAGGCAGTTGTGTTGAAGCTTAATAGGCTCTGAGTGGCACAGGTGTTACATAGAATAAGTGCTATTTCGAACAGGTATCTTTTACAGCAGGTGTCATTTTGGATTGCAGTAACAGATGAACAGAAGTTAAGCGAGATTTAGAAATGAGTCCAGAAATCGGGACTAATAGAATATGCATTCGTCGCCCAGCTCTCGCCGCAGCAGGTTGTCTGGTGCTGGCCTCTGGTGGTGACAACAGAGACCTTGGATATTTTCACTACAAAATGGAGACGGCGTTCAGACGGAGGATAAACACTGTATGTGTTGAGTTAGTAAAAGGGGCTGTGTACCCTTCGACGGCAGCTGTTATCTTGCCCACCGTTCTACGAGACGTTTATGGATTAGATAATGAGGACATCTATGGGATTGCGCTCAATGGGAGTACAAGAATCTTCGTGAAACTGTCGTCCACCGGCGTTTATGAGAGGTTGGTGGAGAAATATGAGGAAGTATGCATGCCTATCAATGCTACCTTGGAAGTGAAACTCAAAGATGTTTCTAAGCACTATACATATGTCAAAATTCGTAATTTGCCGTTCGAAGCGGATGAGCAAGACATCCGGCATGTTTTCAAGGATTATGGAGTCATCCACTATGCAACGATGGGACGATGGACTGAAGGAATCTATGAGGGATTCCCGGAAGGTTCCTTTACCCTCAAGATGACCCTGAGGCGGGCCATACCGTCGTTTGTGGTCTTGGAGGAGTTTAGAACTCAAGTTTATGTGACCTACGCAGGTCAAAGACGGACATGCAGACTCTGTGGTTCCTATGGACATATTGCTGCAGAGTGTGACAGGAGCAGGGACAGCAATATGGTACAAGGAATGTGGTGAATGTTACGGAAGTGGAGCCTACTGTACGGGTTGAGGAAGTGGTAGTGGCGCCCAAAGGCACATGGAGTGAGATTGTGAAAGGCCGGAGGAGATATGTCGTACTTTGCCAACTGTGTCGCAGGACACAGCGTGCTGGAGACAGCAGTACAGAGGAGTGCTGTAGATTTGGAAGATGCTGCATTACCGGAGGAATTGCGGGGATTTTGGATACTCCCAGGATGGGGAGTTTTGGAAGCCAGTGAGGCTGCGGTAAAGTTAATGGGTGCTGAGGGGGTGTTGGGTGATGGGGCTGAGTCAAGCTGTTTGGATATACAGGAGGTGCAGGTAACAGTGCACAGGAGGATAATGGGTCGAACATGGATATTGTTTCTGAATCACGGAAGCGATCCATGGTAGTGTCAGATGACGATGTCCTGACGCCTGGCCAAAAGTCAGGCAAGAAGATATGGGTGGAGGCACCACAAACGGGACAAGGGGGTGCAGAGGGCAGAAAAGGTAAAGGGTGTGCAGGACAACAGTAAGGTTACTGAAGCCCAGAAAAGCACGAAGCAGAAAGTATGTAAGTCAAAGGAAAGCCACCTCTATCTTATTCAAGTGTATCTCGTTTAACGTGAATGGTCTGAAGGCCGAGGTTAAGAGGAAATGGGTTGAGGTGACTTTGCGACGGTATGGTGGACATAGGCTTCTTACAGGAGCACAATTTCAGGTATGGTAGAGATTTGTTGTTGCAAGGGTATAAAGTGTATGCGGGTAGCTCGGGAAGCTTCAAGGGAGGGGTTGCGGTAGTAGTGAGGAGCCCAGTCCCTTTCAGTTGTTGACTTGGGAGGAGGGAGGGAGGGAGGGGAGGATAGTCAGAGTTCATGGGGTATGGGGGGTGAGAGTTACTTTCATGGGAGTATATAACCAGCTGTAAGAAATAAACGGATTAAGGAGGATTTTTGTGAGGGATCATTTAGTTTATTTCATGGGAGGTTTAGCTGAGGTTACGATAATTAGGGGGCGACTGTAACTGTGTAATTAGGAAGAAGGATGTTGAACCCCGTGAAGCTGGGTGTGTCTTAAGTATTTTGAGGGGTGTGTTGGGGAGTGCAGGGATGGTTGATGTGGTGGGGGTGGGTGGGGTGTGGATCATACCTTTGTCCGACGGGATACGCTGCACGCTTGGACAGAGTTTATGTCACGGGTGGTAACGGTGGGAAGATTGGTATGTAGACGTGGGCTTTTCAGATCATAGGGGTGTATTGGTGGAGGTAGGATGGGAGGGAATGGTGAAATGGTACCCCGGTTGTGGAAACTCAATGTGAAGCTTTTGAGGGTGAGGAGGGAAGGGGCGCTTTTGAAGAATGGTGGAGAAAGTATGGGACAAAGGGAAGCTGGAGAAAGATGTACTAAAATGGTGGGAGCAATGTGCGAAACCGGGCATTAGAACTTTTATAAGGTAAGGGGAAGAGGGAAAAGCAATGGAAATATGGTTTACAGAAGTATTTGGAGGGCTGCTTGAGTTTTGTTATGAGAGGAAGGAGCACACATTGTGGAAGAGGTGGGAGTTATAAAGGGGCAGTTGCGAGAGATACAAAACGAGCGGTTCAATGCGATACGTTTGCGTGGGGTATGGACGATGTCTTGTGGGGCGACAAGCCTTCGACAACTGTTTTGCGGTCATTTCGGCAGAGGAGGACGGTATGACGGTGATGGGGCTGGAGGTAGATGAGGATGTGGAAGGATACGTCCAGGGACAGAAGATGAAATCGACTGAGGCTATGAGTCTATTTTGGCTCAGAGGTTTAAGCAATACTTGCAAAAGGGTGTGGGTGGAGGAGGGAGAAGGGAGTCATTGTAGATGGTATACGACAGGTGTTGGGAGACGAAGATAGGACCGGCATGGAAGGGTATAAGTGAAGAAGAGGTGTGGTTGGCTGTGAAAAGCATGAGTTTGAGGAAAGCGCCGGGTCTGGATGGGATACGGGAACAACTTTTATATGGAGCATTGGGGTGTAATAGAGAGTGTCTGGTACGATTAATGAATTGTATGAAAGAGACTGGGTGTTTGGGAACAACTCAGCGCACGGGGGTTATAGTATTAGTTAAAAAGGAGGCAGGAAATCAATTAGTGATTATAGGGGCTTGTCCATGATGTGTGCTGACTATAAAATATTGCTAAGGTGTTAGGGAATAGGATGAAGAGGGTTTTAGAGGGTGATTGAGGCTGGGCAATATGGTATACCTGGACGGAGTATGAATCAGGGGCATGCAAGGATACAGGACTTCATTGAAAATAGTATGGGGGGTGGTGTGCTGGCTTTAGATTGGAAGGCTGCGTATGATAGTGTTGACAGAGAAATGTTGTGGATGATAATAGAAAACAAAGGTTTTGGTGATGAGATAGTTGAATGGGCTAAGTTGTTGTATAAGGATGCGAGTGTGAGGTACAAGTAAATGGTTTGGTGGGTAGGGAAGTGCAGATGGAGAAGGGTTTGCGGCAGGGGTGCCCCTTGTCGCAGATCCTTTTTGGCTTGCAGAACCCGCTGTACAGCCTGATTGAGGTGGGAGTAGGGGAGGGAAAAGAGGTTCTGGAGCATGGGTCTGGCATTGTGGGATATGTGGATGACACAACTGTGTTGGTCGTGGGTGAGGAGGGTCTAAGAAACGTGGGCGGATTCTTGAGATTTTGGCAGGGCGACGGTTTAGCCTATATACTAAGTCTAAGCTGTTGGAGGTGGGTTCGTGGGTGGGGGTGGCATGGGAAGAGTTTTGGATGGACTGTCGTAGGGGGTAAAGATCTGTGGTGTTATTTTTATGGGAGATGTCTGTGAGGCTCGGAGAGTGAATGCTGAGGAGGTTGTGGGGGCTTTAAGGAGGATGGGAGGGTGGAGAAGCAGGTGGAGTTAACATTACAGCAAAGGGTGGTAGTGGTTAATACATTAGTGTATAGTAAGTTATGGTATGTGGCGGTGGTTTTTCCTGTGTTGAGTGGGGATGTGCTAGAATTGGAAAGAAAGGTTTTGAGATTTGTGTGGGGTTTTGGAAAGCATTGGTTAAATAAGGAGGTTGTTATGACAAGGCGTGGTTTGGGGTCTGGGGCTCATAAACGTTAGGAGTCATCTTATGGGCATGTATGTAAAGTATTGCTATCTACGGAAAGGGGAACCGGGGAAGAAGGGTGGAAAGGGTTATGAATGAATTACCGGTGGTGGAGGGGAAGGACTTGTTGAAGTGTGGTGATATGTTGAGAAGTATTTTGGCAGTGAGGGACCCTCGGGTGTTACAGCGAGGGCAATGGGGAGGGTTGGGGAGGTGCTGATGTGGTGGTAGGGAGGCAGTGTTCCCAGTATATAACTGGAGGGAATATGGGGTGGGTTGCGAGGTTTGCTGCTGAAGACGAGGGTGAGAGAGGTGGTATATAGGTTTTTGCATGGGGTAGTTGCATCAAGGGCAGTGCTATATAAAATGGGGTTGGCAGTGACGCCATTTTGTGATAGGTGTGGTGAGGAGGATCTGCACCATGCTGTATATTTTGCGAAACTTAGGGAGACAGGGAATGGTTGGGAGGGTGATCTGTTTGATGGGGGAGGAGGAATAAATGCTTTGAGGGTGCTGAGTTTAGATATTGGTGGGGTGCATGAGGATGTAAGGAGGGCACTCATGTATGTGGCAGTTGATTACGTATGTTTCATGGATTTTGCAGGGGAACAGGGAGGTCCGAGTAAAGGCTATGGCGGCTTCGATGTATAGAACAAAATGCAGGAATAGGTTGTTGTATGGTGCAGGGTGGGATAGGTTGTTGTATGGTGCAGGGTGGGATAGGTTTTCCTGACAGTTACAGAAGTATGACAGTGGGCAGACTTTTAGAAGTGGGAGGAGTGGGAGGAGAGGGTGAAGCTGAAAGTGACTGGACTCTCGAAGGGGAGGGGATTTTGGTGTGTGCGGGCGTATGTGCTTTCTTATATTGAAAGAGAATGGACGATATGTGTGTGTGTGGGGGTGATTGTGACGGAGAACTTACTTGGATGCCCTGGTTTTGGGGCGAGGATGGACCTTTAAATTTTGTAAGTATTGGTTTGAAAGTGTGTGTACTGATCAAGGACTTCTGACGGGGGGAGGGGAGGGATTAATGGGATTTTTTTGGAAAATATAGAGGTGGCTTTCCTAGTTTTGTGTAATAACTGTATAAGGTAACATGTCATGTTGGTCAAGACAGTGGCCGGTTGGGTCATGTTATTATGTATGACAATGTATATAGGATGATGTTATATTTTTTTGTTTAGTCACGTGATAAAAGTGACTTAGTGGTTTCCTTATGACATGTAATGTACGGTGTCAGTTTAGACATGTACTTTCTTGTAGACATGGAGAGACATAATAACCTGTTTATTTAATGTTCCTAGGTTGTTTGAATATTCAAAGTTAAGGGGGAGACAGGAGGGGTAACAGTAGGGCCTGAAATTTAATTTGAGGTATCTATTTAGAAGTGCAGGATAAATAAGCTGAACTTTATAGTAATGTTTACTGTTTTTGTCTCTGTTTGGTTGAGAAACAGGAGAACTGGAGTAATCCTGCCACGTTTGGTGTCCTATGTGTTATTTTTGTTACTACACATGTGTGTTGGTATGTGTAGGTATGGAAAAATATAAAAGCTGTACAATATGTAGGGTGCTTTGGGTGGGTTGTGGGTGGGGTATTATGAGGGTACACCTAGGAAGTTACCCTGGAGGAGGTTTAGATTTTCATGTACTGTTTTGTATTAATGAGTGTTGTTGCATATATAGGCTTGTTTAGTTCAGGTGTAATGGAGGTGGATTGTAAAGAAATGTGCTGATTTTTATTATGTTCAGAGGTGTGGTTCTTGGTATGTATAATGTTAAGTTTGATACAATTGCAACTTATGTATAATGTGTTTTTTTAATAAAATATAAAAAAAAAAAAAAAAAAAATAGAATATTTACCCCAAGACTTATCTCTCCCGGTTCATGAAATATTCTTGATGTTAGTGTTCACCTGAATTGAAGCAAGAATAATCCACATTCAGTCCATGGGCTTTGAACCGAACAAATTAATCAGATTCCGAGGAGCTGAAATGAACAAAAAATTGCTAAGGTATTTTACTAATCGGGTAGATGTCAAGATGAGATTAGAGTGAGTCAAGCAAGACTTAGAATTCGGGGAGTCGAGAAACAATAGAGGTTCAGAAGTTTAGCAGCAATCTGTGCATATTTGGCGTTGTATATATCTCTTAATGTGCATGCACTGAGAGCAATAGTGTTTATCTCGGTGAATATTCACACAGAGTTTACTTTAATCAATGTTTAGTAGATTAATGTAACCTAAAGTGGTAGCATATTGGTTACATACAACCTTGATGGTCTTCATGTAATCGACAGCTTTAAAACTAATAAAACTGTACAGTATATATTCACCAAGAGGTGTGTTTGTCTGTCACTGTGTAAACACTGAGCGTGTACTTTAAATCCCTATTTAATGGAACAAGTATTCTTAACTGGGGTGAACAAGTGACTTGCATCCTTAATGACCCTTACAGTTGTCGCTATTTTTTAAGCCCAATTAACCAACTCACCCACTATCCAACCAGGAACAGTTGAGTTTTGTTGAAATTTTACAAAAGTAAAAAAATATGAGAAGGGGATAAAAAAAAAAATTCGCTGCAATTTGGTGTTAATAAAGATTCGGGTATAATTCAGTAGCTTTCTTGATTTATGCTTTACAGTTATGATTATGTATATTACAATTACTGCTTCTTCTAAGTGTATTGCCAATAAGATTTTTTTTTTAGAGGGGTGGGGCACTTAATGAGCCCTACCTAAGATACACACCCAGATGCCTATTTACTAATAAGTGAACAGGGGAACCTGGTGTAGAGAGACTTGCTCATGTTGCTTACAACGAGTAAAAAAGCAAATTAATTAATTAATTTAGTTTACTGAAGGTAAATTTGATAAATTCCCACACGTTTAACCAGCAGTTTACTTGGGATAATTTGTAAGCTGTTGTTTCATCGCATACTTAGAGGTTAATATATAATATCATTTTTATGACGGGGAGCAGGTCATCAATATCTTAGGAAGAAGCCTGTAAGAGCAGCTTCATTACCTTTATGCACTTTCAATAAAGAATGTGCTTCTCCTCTCGATGCACCGTAATCATTTAAAGATAATTTAGAATTAATGATTTATTATAGCTAGATTTTATTAAGTGATTTGTTTTTGCTTAACCATTTAAGGAACAGCAACAAAAAAGGCAGAGATATTAACTCCCTTAACGAAATGTTAAGGTCCACAAACGACAAATTATTAAAAATACAGAACGGTTAAATTCGGTCCTTTGGTAAATTTTATGGAAGAAAAAGTGATTTAAAACGGGATAAGAAAACGTGTGCGATTTTCCTAATATTCACCGAGAAGAGCGCAGTAAAATCCGTCTCTAACATTAATTGGCTTCATACACTTTCAGCTATTGGGATGTGTTGGCTGCCAAATAACAAAAATATTACATTCTTCTTTGCTTCACAGTAGGCATGAAAAGAAGACCGATGTTCTTGGTATTAAACTGAAAAGCGACCAGCATTGTAAAGCAGTGAATCGAATTGAAAAGGAAAATCGTATAAACACAACGACTGATAAAATCTTGCCCTCATTGTCAAGACTCTTGTTGGCTATACCTTCTTTTTCTCTCTGCGATTATAATTCAAAAACAGAATTATAATCCAACAAAAGACATTGATTACAAAGCACCGCAGTATGTATACGGTCGCAATATTATGAAAAGGATTCTCATTACTTTCCTGTTGCGAGAATTTGGAGTCGTGGGCAGACCTGCAGTTACTAGGCGATGAACATGTTCTGTGCGTTTATTGTTGATTTTGTGCAATATATATATATATATATATATATATATATATATATATATATATATATATATATAATATAAATATATATATATATATATATATATATATATATATATATATATATATATATATATATATATATATATATATATATATATATATATATATATATATATATATATATATATATATATATATATATAGGGACGACAAGTCGAAGGGCAGGGTATTTCCATTGGATACTTTTGTGTTAAAGGAGAATGTGTCTCTTTATGATACCTTTGCATTCAAGATCAGTGTGTCTCCGACGGATAACTGTCTCACAAGATTACCTTTGTATTTAACCTGTGTTTGTCGTCATACAACGCCTATTTATTTAAGCCCAGGATTTCTCCAAAGGATAATACTTTTGCACTCATACCCAACAATTTTTCCGTTGGACCTTAGTGTGACATTGTAAATATAAGTTCTGATTATGAGTACAAAACTTTAGTACTGCACTAAATATTGGTCCTCACTTCGAGTAAAATCCAGTCTTTCAAGATTTGCACATAAACTGAAATCCTGATGTGGGTTAAAGTAGAAATCCACGATTTGAAGATTACAGTATTGATGGAGAAAAGAGAGGGAGAGGATCATCTCAGCTAAAAAGAGCCCTTTAAAAGTATAAACAGCATACTGTAAATAATAATTATTTGTCCTAGTCTGAAGGCATTCTGTATAAGGATTAACGACGAATAAAACAAAAGGTATTCACGTAAAGCAGATTGATGTGTGAGAGATAAAAAAAAAAATCAGTGTTCGTGCCTCGATGCTAACTCAAAAAACTGGCGATACCATCCAGTTCCTTGAATCAAATCTGATTACCCCCAACTCTCTCCCCTTCCCATGGTAGTAAAAACTATCTTAGGTTCCCCTTCCCCCAAGCACAATAATTTGAAGAGTGTTTTTGTCTTCGTCATCGAAGGGTCGAGTACGTCCTGTCTACCGTTTAGGAGAGATTAAGTAGACAGATAAGGTACTTGTCTGCATTACTTCAGAGGATGATTTACTCATTAAGTCAGGTCCAGTAGCTAATGATTTACAGCGTCGTTGAAAATAAATTAAAATTTACACGTTTAGAAAAAGACACGTTGCAGAACACTTCTTTACTTCTACGTAGTTTCGCTGCGTGTTGTGCGAGACATGCCGTCTTAACAAGGCTTTCCCAGAGCGAAACGTTTTTCCAATAAATATTTATTCTACATAGTATATCTTCACTAATGTCGGCAGTATGTCCTTTGTATCCAGAAGATTTACAGACACTTAAAAATGGAATAAAATATAAACCTTCTAAAACAATATATTTCTGTTCACCTAGAAGACTACGTTAACAATTTAAAAAATGCCCATGAGAGCAATCTTAGGCTTTTCATAATATAAGAATATTGAAAATCTGGTATCTGATACTTGACGAGCACGCTAACATGTGGACATCTGATGCTAATAACAAGCGTTGACGGCTCTATGTTGTACCTAGCGTTGACGGCTCTATGTTGTACCTGGCGTTGACGGCTCTATGTTGTACCTGGCGTTGGCGGTTCTATGTTGTACCTGGCGTTGACGGCTCTATGTTATACCTAGCGTTGACGGCTCTATGTTGTACCTGGCGTTGACGGCTTTATGTTGTACCTGGCGTTGACGGCTCTATGTTGTACCTAGCGTTGACGGCTCTATGTTGTACCTAGCGTTGACGGCTCTATGTTGTACCTAGCGTTGACGGCTTTATGTTGTACCTGGCGTTGACGGCTTTATGTTGCACCCTAGCGTTGACGGCTCTATTTGTACCTGGCGTGACGGCTCTATTTGTACCTGGCGTTGACGGCTCTATATTGTACCTGGCGTTGACGGCTTTATGTTGTACCTAGCGTTGACGGCTCTATGTTGTACCTGGCAGTTGGCGGCTCTATGTTGTACCTGGCGTTGACGGCTCTATGTTGTACCTGCGTTGACGGCTCTATGTTGTACCTAGCGTTGACGGCTCTATGTTGTACCCAGCGTTGACGGCTCTATGTTGTACCTAGCGTTGACGGCTTTATGTTGTACCTGGCGTTGACGGCTTTATGTTGTACCTAGCGTTGACGGCTCTATGTTGTACCTGGCGTTGACGGCTCTATGTTGTACCTGGCGTTGACGGCTCTATGTTGTACCTGGCGTTGACGGCTCTATGTTGTACCTGGCGTTGACGGCTCTATGTTGTACCTGCAGTGGAAAGTAAAATACCAGGACTCGCATTGAAAACGACACTTGTTTACAGCAGAAAAATCTCTGGTGGTTCAGCGTTTTTTTTAATGTGTGGGAAATACAATATGACACGTGTGATCAAGTTGCTCATTCAGATTGTTGCGCTTACATTATTAATGGGGAAGATAGTCTAGCTCTGTGTAAGCTTTATCAAGTTGCGATAATATTAATGTTGCTCTTGATTTCCGTTGTATTTAGTAACCGATAATTTAAACCTAAAAGAGTTTTACATCCTGAGACAAACTTTTTCTTTTTCTAAATTATATCATATATTTATATTTAAGATTAATTTCCGTGTCTGGTAAAACTCGTTTAGAAAAATCGCTAATACCAATGACAAGAGGCAAATTAACGATATAATTACTATGTTAGCTTACTTGATATAAACACTTCGTTATAAACCATCACATTTCTAAAACTTATCCTTTGCTTACATGTGTAATGTTTATATATATATATATATATATATATATATATATATATATATATATATATATATATATATATATATATATATATATATATATATATATATATATACATACATATTTAGTCTTCGAATTGTAGACATTTACTCAGCAACAATGATGAAATAGATAAGTACCACGAAATTAAATATATATACATTAATCGTTACACAGAGGTAATGATACTTCACACTGGGAATGAAATATGAAATAATAATAGTAGGTCAGGCAGGTAAGTTAGAAGCCATAAAATATAACAACCTGAATTTCAACAGGGGAATATCACTCTGTTGTGATAAAAAAAGTTTAAATTATAAC
>WNWK01047945.1:0-13736 GCA_009830355.1 Cherax destructor
ACGGGATGAACGACGGACTGAGCGATGGACTGAACGACGGACTGAACGATGGATTGAACGATGGACTGAACGACGGACTGAACGACGGACTGAACGACGGACTGAACGACGGACTGAACGATGGACTGAACGATGGACTGAACGACGGACTGAACGATGGACTGAACGACGGACTGAACGACGGACTGAACGACAGACTGAACGATGGACATAACGACGGACTGAACGACGGACTGAACGATGGACTGAACGACGGACTGAACGACGGACTGAACGACGGACTGAACGACGGTCTGAACGACGGACTAAACGACGGACTGAACGACGGACTGAACGTGGACATAACGACGGACTGAACGACGTACTGAACGATGGACTGAACGACGGACTGAACGACGGACTGAACGACGGACTGAACGACGGACTGAACGCACCATCTCTAGGCTGAGGGACTGATTACCTCAAGCGCCTTCTCCACATCTACCTCCGTTTTATTCTGCATTAGACTGATAAAGCACTGGTTAGCGAAACGTTTCCACACTGAAGACACGCACGTGTTGCATGAGTATCTCATTGGGGATTAAAATATTCTTGACAGGTGATGAAGAAGCGACACGTCACCCTTAATGACCCTCTCACAGTAGATAGGATTTAAACGCTGTTAATCACCTCTGTATAATAAATATAAATATAATGCGGTAATATTTCTTATTATAAATCCTTGTAGAGATGAAAGATATATGGAAGTTGTAAGAAAATACATTATACACTACACAAATAACCTTCAAGCGGGAGAGACAAGCTTATCACGACGTTTCGGTCCGACTTGAACCAAGTCGGACCGAAACGTCGTGATATGGTTCTTTCTCCTATGTGCGAGTTATCTGTGTATTGTTCCAGTCACGGTATTGTTCCAGTCACGGTATTGTTCCAGTCACGGTATTGTGCCATGTTTGTCCGGCACATTATAGAGGTGAGGTTGATAGGGACATCCGTGGCGCCTGACACCACACCTTGGCTGCTTCTCCAAGACATCCGTGGCGCCTGAACACCGCACCTTGGCTGCTTCTCCAAGACATCCGTGGCGCCTGAACACCGCACCTTGGCTGCTTCTCCAAGACATCCGTGGCGCCTGAACACCGCACCTTGGCTGCTTCTCCAAGACATCCGGGCCCAACACCCCCTTGGCTGCTTCCAAGACATCCGGCGCCTGAACCCCCCTTGGTCTTCTCCAAAACTCGTGGGGCCAACACCCCGGGTGCTTTTCCAAAACATCCTTAACACCCCCTTGGCGCTTCTCCAAGACATCCGTCCCCGAACACCGCCCCTTCGCTTTCCAAAACATCCGTGGCGCCTGAACAGCGCATTGGCTCTTCTCCGACATCCCTGGGGCCCGCCCGCACCCGGGGCCTCAGCATCCTGGCGCCTGAACACCCACCTTCCTTCTCCAGTACTTGCTGGGGTTTAAATTTAACCTTGAAATGTTTTCAATTGGTGAGGTCGAACGTTCATGCAGGTGCAAGGGTGCCATTAACGCACATGACTCTATTCATCATCCAGACGTGGCACACTCCCAAATTTATCATTAGCTATTAAAAAATTTTTTTTTATCCCCGGGGTGTATGGCCCTCATGGTGATGCTTTGGGAGAACTTTGACTTTTCTCAGAACCTGATTAAGATTTTTGAGGCCCCGGGTACAGGGCTTAGGGTCCGGGGTGGTACTGTGGGCCCCTGGGCCGGGGGACTGTGGGGGCCCGGGCTACAGGTACTTTAGGCCATGGGCTACAGGTGACTGTAGGGCCTGGGCTGAATGGGGCCTGGGCCCGGGACTTGAGGGCCTGGGCCCGGGGCTGAGGCCCTTGGGGGGGTATGGGGTCCTGGGGTGGGGGCTGTGAGGCCCTGGGTGGGGGACTGTAGGGCCTGGGCTCCTCTGTGGGCCCCTGGCCTGTACTGAACCCCTAGGCTAAAGGTTTGAGTTCTTTTTCGAATCTGTGGGCCCCTTTGGGGTGGGGGACTGGGTCCCCGGGCTACAGGTCTGTGAGGCCTCTAGGCCAGGAACTGTGAAGCCCCCAGGCTAAAGGTTTTGAAGCCCTTTTACTCAGATCTGGAGGGCCCCCGGGCCGGGGCTGTAGGGCCCCCTGGCTGGGCTTGGGCCCTGGGCTGAATCTGAGACCCCCGGGCTCAGGGCTGGGCCTGGGCTGGCACTTTTGGCCCTGGGCTGGGTCTGTGAGGCCCCCGGGCTACGGTCTGTGAGACCCCCGGGCTACAGGCACTGTGGGCCCCTGGGCTACATACTGTGAAACCCTGGGCTGGTCTTGAGACCCCTGGGCTAAATACTGTGAGGCCCTGGGCTACAGGTCTGAGGTCAGTGAGCTACAGGTGCTGGGCCCCGGCTGGTACTGTGTGATCCTGGGCTGGGGGACTGGGGGCCCCGACCCGGGTTGTGGCCCCGGGGTCATGGGCCCCTGGGCCCTTTCAGGTCTGTGAGTTCAGTGGCTAGGGCTGTGGGGGCCCCAACTTTCTGTGTGGTCCCCCGGGCTTGCTGGGGCCCCCGAGCTCGACTGTGGGCCCTTGATAAAATGCTGGGGCCCCCGGGGGGTTTTGTGTGTGGCCCGGGGTAGTACTGTGAAACCCTGGGCTGGTATATGGGGCCCCTGGGCTGGGGCTTGTGCCCTGAACCAATCCCCCTGGATCGGGTCTTGAGGCCCCCGGAAAAGGTCTGGGGCCCCGGCTCGGTTGGGAGTGGGGGTCGGTACTGTGAGGCTCCCGGGCTGGTCTTGAAACCCCCGGGCTGGGGCTTTTGGTTTCTGGGCTGAGGGGTTGGACCCTATGCCGGTCTGGAGGCCCTGGGTGGGGACTCTTGTTCCCCCGGGCTAGTCTGTGGACCCTGGGCTGGGGCTTGGGGCCCCTTGGCACCCCGGGCGGGGGCCCCGGGCACGGGTTTTAGGGCCAGTGGGGTGGGGGCTTTAGGCTCAGGGGGCTGGTCTTGAGGCCCCCCGCTCGGCTTGTGGTCTTGGCTGGGTTTTTAGACACCTATGCTAAAGGGGCTGGGGCCTGGGCTGGGTTTTTTTAGGCCCCTGGGCATGGGGCTGTGAGGCCCCCGTGCTGGTACGGACCCCCGGTTGGGGCTGTAGGCCTCTGGGCTACAGGCCCCGAAGCCCCCGGTTAGGCTGTGAGGCCCTGGGCCCGGACTGTGGGGCCCCGCCAGGGCTTAGGCCCCCGGGCTCAGATACGGAGCCAGTGGGCTGGTACATTGAGGCTCCTTGGCTCGGTACTGAGGCCCTGGGCTAAAATTGGTGGCCCCGGGCTCGGTCTGTGAGACCCCTTCTCAGGTCTCAAGGCCCTGGGCTGGTACTGTGTGTGTGGCCCCTTTGGGGTGAGTCTTGAGACCCCCGGGCTGCGGTACTATGGGCCCCTGGGCTTACGTGATGCCCCCGAGCTTAAGTACTGTACCCTGGACTGGGGGCTGGGCCCTGGACACAGGTCTTGGGCCCTGTGGTACTGTAGGGCGTGGGGGGCGGTACTTTAGGCTCTTGGGCTCAGGGCGCGGCCCCCGGGCTCTGTGTGGCTTCTGGGCTGGGTTTGGGGGATTGCTGGGGGCTGTGAGGCCCTGGGCTGGGTCTCTGTGTGGGTGGCCTGGGCTCAGTATTGAACCCCTGGGACTTCTTGGGCCCCTGGGGGGGGTCTTTGGGCCCCCGGGCTGGGGGCTGTGAGGCCAGTGGGCTCGGTACTTGGGCTCCTGGCTAAATCTGTGGGCCCCGGGGTGGGGCTTTTGGCCTCTTGGGTGGGTTTTTTAGCCCATGCCCGGTACTGTGGGCCTGGGCTGGGTTTGTGGGCCCCTGGGCTTGGGGCTGTAGGCCCTGTGCTGGGTTTTGAGGCCCCCGGTTACGGGGACTGTGGGGCCTCTGGGCTGGCTGTGGCTCCTGGGCTGCACCCGCCCCCCCCTTCATCCCCCTCTTATTCTTCAACTACGAGGCTTCATTTTCCCCTTACAATTCTCGCTTGGATCTAGGCGACCAAAAATTATGTTAATAATTCTAGGAGGTTACGTAAACCGCTTATCCCCAATATATTAATCCGGGTTACGTATACGCGCAATGTTTAATTATAACGTTCAAATGTGAGTTTTTTTGAGTGCGTAAAACCGATGGTTGGGTCACAGTTTCGGCCGATACCGAAATTTTTTCCTGTATTTTTTATTTTTTTTTAAAATTAAAAAAATTATGTTCAGTATATATGGAAATTATTGCACAGTGGTTATTAAATAAAAGAGGAAGGTTCAGTATTATATAACTTAATTTCTTTGATAATAATGTTATTATTTACCCGCTCTTTGTTTAGTTACTGGTTGTTAAAGGTATTTCGTTAGTGTGTGTGTGTGTGTACTCACCTTTTGTGGTTGTGGGGGCCGAGACTCAGCTCCTGGCCCAGCCTCTTCACTGATCGCTACTGGGTCCTCTCTCCCTTCCACTAGATAAAACATGATGTTTCCCTGCCCCACACATCACTTTCCAGACATTCCACATCCTGATAATTTGTGACTGAAAAATATTTTAACACCCCTTTTACTCATCTGAATCTTCAACTTCCAAGACCCCTTGTTTTTGTGTCCCTTTCCCCGGAACATCCTGCTTGTACACCTTATCTATTCCTCGCAGTATTTTGTATGTCGTTATCATGTCTCCCTAACCTCCGTCCTCCAGTGCCGTCAGGCCGATTTCCTTAACCTTCTTCGGGGACATTTCCTTATCAGAACGTTTGTTGCAAACCTTTGCACTTTCTCTAATTTTTTGACGTGTTGACCAGGTATGGGTTCCAAACGGGTGCTGCATACCCAGTTTTTACGTACACGGTGTACAGAGTCTTGAACTTTCCCTTAGTGACGATGGAACGCATTTCGGTTTGCCAGGCGCCCATATGCTGCAGCAGTTATCTGTAGTTTCTGGAGACGTTGGGTATTATACTCACCCCAAGATTTTTCCCCCTTGAGCGAGGTTTGCAGTTTTTGGCCACCTAGCCTATATTCTTTTCAGGTTTTCTTTGCCCTTCCCCCGATCTTCATGATTTTGCATTTGGCGGGGTTTAAATTTTCGGGAAAGCCAGTTGCGGGCCCAGGCGAGCCTGTCCGGTCTCTTGTAGTCATGTTGATCCTCATCTGTTTTAAATTTCCTCATTAACTTCACATCGTCTGCGAACAGGAACACTTCTGAGTCTATCCCTTCCATCAGTCATTCAAACCCAAAAAAATAGCACTGGCCCTGGGACTGACCCCTGGGGGACCGTGCCGTCAAGGGCCCCACTTGAACCTCATCACGTACCATGACTCGTTGTTGCCTCCTCCTTTCCCAGGGCAGCTACCGCAAACACGGAGCTGCCCGGTTCGGGATGTCCTCCTGTGGAAAGTGAAACCCCATTGCCACTTCAGGCACCTGAACCCACTAGAGATCTATTCCCTTCAGATAATATTTTGGGAAAAAATTTAAAAGCAACAGGTACCAGGACACTCACACATACCCCAAAGCACCCCGTCCCCCGAGCGGGAAACTTACAGACCTTTTAAAAAAAGAAACTATGGTTCCTCTGAAATGCGCACCAACCATCAAGGCATCACAACTTGTTACTTTTGGAATGTCTGCTTAGCTGTGCGGGAAAAGGGAAAAGAGGCTAGCCTAAAGACTTAAATCCTTAAGAGACTTTCCTTGAGCTAATAACCCCATTCACCTTCCCCATCAATACAAAAAATGGAGAGGAGAACCCCCCCTACCCACTGACAGCAAAAAAAACAAGAGTCCAGGTGAGCAAGAAAATTGAAGAGGGGAAACAGGGGAGCAATCAGAATTATCACCAGTAAGATACAGTTGCCCCGGATGCTGACACCCGAAGCACTTTGGGAAACCACCCCGCCAGGGAAACCAGGGCACCAACAGTTCCAACACCCGTCCCCACGTGGGAAATATTGATTGCAAGACTTGGACATTTACAAAGCAATAATGTTGTTCCCGTCCGGCTCTGCTTGGGGTTACACTTGAATAAGGCCAACATTTAAAAAAAATGGTTACCATATCGGAGATATTGCAAAACACTGCAATCTCCCGATAAGTGAAGGAAGTGAAGCAGCAGTTGATGCAACAAGGGGGTATATCAACAACCTGCCTTGGGACAGTGCAGTGGAAAAAATTTGATTTCAAGAATACATTTAATTCCTAAAAAAAGGGGTGGATTAGCAGCTCCCAAAAACATTTCACTGGTCTTTTCCCCCTTTTGTTTCAGCTGGATATAGCAAGGAATCAATGCTCCTTTTTGGGGGCATGAAATCAATCATCAAAAGGGGGCCCAGGGGAATCCCCCCACCATTTTTTTGTAAGGGTTGGGGAAATACAGTCGGGCTGACCAGTGACCCAAACTTTGGGTTTCCCCTGGATGATGGCACACTAGCAGGTCAAAAGTCCCTTCTAGATGTTCTTACACAGGTGATGACAGGGGGACAGGAAATGGGCTCACCCTGAATCTATCCAAATTTAAATCATCCAGTCAATCAACAAGTATAGATGCAGTGATATCAAAAAAACCCGGGGCATCTTTCCCCCCCCAAAAAAAAGGGGGTCTTTTTGGAGCACCCCGGGGAAGGATGCCATGGACACAATTCTTGGGAAGAAACTGGGAAAAATTGGGGAGAATGGAACAACGAATGGGCAACCCTTGACACCCATGATGCCTTGCCTTCTCACAAAGTGCTTGAGTCTGCCCAAGTTAACATATTTCCTAAGATTTCCCCCTTTATATGATAACCCTATACTGAAAGGAATATGACAGTATCCAAGGCAGTGGGCCCAAGCTACACCCCAGTCAGACTAGGGGGCATTGGTGTCCGAAAATTATCACAGGGGGGCCCCCCTTTTTTCCTTTTTTCCCTGCATTTCATCCGGGGGCTTGTAGCAGTGATTTCCCTGAACATCTTGGGGCAAGATTGGGGTCTATGACCAAAAGTTCGTTGGGGGGGCCGGGATCGGGGGATAATCTAATGTGCTCTGAAACCAGACCTCCCCCCCCAAAAACTTCAAACATTTTCACTGGGATGGACCAATAGTAGAAATATAGCTTCAGAGCTTGTCATGGAAGGAAGGGGCCTGCCCCCCCGGCAGTGGGGCCCCCCCCTGCAGGGGACCTGTTGGCTTTTCCCCAACTCCAGCCTTGGCACATGCCTCGATCCACAGACCATCCACAGGGTTGCCCTTTTGACTTGCCGCCCCTATTCTCGCCGAAAAAAGGGTGTATTTGGGCGGGGAAAACAGCAGCCCAAATTGGGGGACCATGGTCTTGTTTGTCGTAAATCGGGGGGAAAGATTGCAAGACATTAGAAGGTTAATAACATTATCAAGAGGAGCCTAAAACCAGCCAGATGCCCAGCAGTAAGGAGCCACCCCAACTATGCAGATCTAATGGCAGCCAAAAGCGCCCAGCTGGTATCACCCTTAAAGGGCCGGGACAGACGGCAAAGCAGGTAGTGGGGGACTACACATGTGCATCTACCTTGGCTGATACTTATCCCCCACCGGGGAGGAAGGAGGGACAGCCGCCAGTTTGGGGAGCCCCAAAAGTCGAGAAATCCCAAACTTGCCCATCATTATATGTTTGTTTATAGGGTGAGACCCTTGGCTCAAGGGAAAAGAGTGCATCTAAGGGTTTCCCCAAGGGGGCTGGGCAAAAGACTCAACAGGGTTACTAGAGATCCCAGGGCAGCTAATTTTCTTTCCAGCGACTTAGCGCTGCTGTTCAGAGGGGTAATGCATGCTGTATGACTTGGGGCGTGGATTCACGGGGGGGCCCTTCCTGCCTATCTAATTTATTAACCTTCTTCAGTAAAGCTTTGAGGCTGTTGATCACGATAAAGGGAAATTTTAATATTGTTTATTTGGGGGTTTTTAAAGGGTTTTGATAGAGTACCGCACCAGAGACTGTTAAAGAAAGTGGCAGCTCCTTTGGGATTGGGGGGAAAAATGCTGTCATGGATCGAGTCCTGGCTCCCTTGGAAGCAGAGGGGGCCCTAAATGGGGTTAAACCCCAATGGGGACTTTAAAATTTGGGGTTCCACAGGGATCAGTCTTAGGGCCCCTTGTTATTTTTTAATATATATCAATGACCTTGATGAGGGAATTACTAGTGATATGAGCAAATTCGCCGACGACACGAAGATAGGTAGGATAATTGATTCAAACATAGATGTCATAGAACTTCAGGAAGATTTAGACAAACTTAATTGTGGGGCAGAAAAGTGGCAGATGCAGTTCAATGTAGATAAATGCAAGGTTCTGAAGCTCGGGAGTGTCCATAACCCAAGCACTTATAAGTTAAATAACGTAGAACTTAGCCATACAGATTCGAGAAGGACTTGGGGTGATGGTAAGCGAAAGCAACCTTAAACCGAACAGCAATGCCTAGCGTACGTAATAAGAACTTGGAAATAGATTGCTATAGGGTTATATCAAAGTGTTAGCAACAGAAGTCCAGAGGTTATATTACAGCTTTGCACATCGTCAAGCAAGGCCTCACCTAGATGCAGCTCAGTTCTGGTCTCATATTACAGAATGGACATAAATTCGTTAGAAAACATTCAGCGTAGAATGACTAAATTAATATAGCATTAGAAATCTTTATACGAAGAAAGATTGAAGACCCTAAAATACATTCACTTGTAAGACGTAAGAATGAGGAGACAGTCGAGGCCTTTACAAATGGAAAATGAGTAGTAACAAAGGGGATATAAATAAGGTGTGAGATATCTCTCAAGAGAGAACCCTGTCAATGGATTCAAGTTAGATAAGTTTAGATTTAGAAAGGATATAGGAAAGTATTGGTTTGGAAATGGGTAGTTGATGGGTGGGAACAGTCTGCCTAGTAGAGATTTATTGAAGCTAGGACTTGGAGGTAGTTCAATTGAGTTGGATAAATTCATGAGTGAGAGGGGTTGGATTTGAGTGGGACTCTTACATGGTGATTGGAATTGTCAAGCTTATTCTTGGCAGGTAGCATTGAAAATTGGGTTGAGCAAGTGTTCTGTTAGTGGGACGGATTGTGAAGGACCTGCCTAGTATGGGCCAACAGGCCTGCTGCAGTGTTCCTCCTTTCTTATGTTCTTATGTAAGTCTGTGGTGGAGGGGAGGCGGGGTGGGGTCGGCCTGGGGGGTTGGAGGGAGAGTGGGGGATGTTTTGTGTGCGAGGGGGCTTGGACTTCCAGCGTGCGTGCGTGTGTTGGATGTGAGCAAGTGGAGATTAATGTTTTTGACGTATACATAAGAACATAAGAAAGGAGGAACACTGCAGCAGGCCTGTTGGCCCATACTAGGCAGGTCCTTCACAATCCGTCCCACTAACAGAATATTTGCTCAACCCAATTTTCAATGCTACCAAGAAATAAGCTTTGACAATTCTACCCACTCATGCGAGTCCCACTCAAATCCAACCCCTCTCACTCATGAATTTATCCAACCTAAATTTGAAACTACCCAAGGTCCTTGCTTCAATAACCTACTGAGCAGACTGTTCCACTCATCAACTACCCTATTTCCAAACCAATACTTTCCTATATCCTTTCTAAATCTAAACTTATCTAACTTGAATCCATTATTGCGGGTTCTCTCTTGGAGAGATATCCTCAAGACTTTTTTATATCCCCTTTGTTAATACCCATTTTCCACTTGTATACCTCGATCATGTCTCCCTCATTCTACGTCTTACAAGTGAATGTAATTTTAGGGTCTTCAATCTTTCTTCGTAAGGAAGATTTCTAATGCTATGTATTAATTTAGTCATTCTACGCTGAATGTTTTCTAACGAATTTATGTCCATTCTGTAATATGGAGACAGAACTGAGCTGCGTAATCTAGGTGAGGCCTTACTAATGATGTATAAAGCTGTAATATAACCTCTGGACTTCTGTTGCTAACACTTCTTGATATAAATCAGTAATCTATTTGCCTTATTACGTACGCTTAGGCATTGCTGTCTTGGTTTAAGGTTGCTGCTACCATCACCCCCAAGTCCTTCTCGCAATCTGTATGGCTAAGTTCTACGTTATTTAACTTATAAGTGCTTGGGTTATGGACACTCCCGAGCTTCAGAACCTTGCATTTATCTACATTGAACTGCATCTGCCACTTTTCTGACCACGAATTAAGTTTGTCTAAATCTTCCTGAAGTTCTATGACATCTATGTTTGAATCAATTATCCTACCTATCTTCGTGTCGTCGGCGAATTTGCTCATATCACTAGTAATTCCCTCATCAAGGTCATTGATATATATTATAAATAACAATGGGCTAAGACTGATCCCTGTGGAACACCACTTGTTACAAGTCCCCATTCGGATTTAACCCCATTTATGCACACTCTCTGCTTCCTATTGGTGAGCCATGACTCGATCCATGACAGCACTTTTCCCCCAATGCCATGAGCTGCCACTTTCTTTAACAGTCTCTGGTGCGGTACTCTATCAAAGCCTTACTAAAGTCTAAATAAACAATATCGAATTCTTTATCGTGATCAACAGCCTCAAAGCTTTACTGAAGAAGGTTAATAAATTAGATAGGCAGGAACGGCCCTCGTGAATCCATGCTGGGTATCATTAATCAAATTATGGTTATCTAGATGGCTTCTAATAATATCAGCTATAATTGACTCTAGTAATTTGCCTACAATTGAGTCAAGGCTTATTGGGCGGTAGTTTGACGGTAGTGACTTGTCCCCTGCTTTAAAAATAGGAATTACATTAGCCATCTTCCACATATCAGACACTACACCTGTTTGAAGAGATAAATTAAAAATGTTAGATATTGGTTCACAGAGTTCCATTTTGCATTCCTTAAGAACCCTTGCAAAAAGCTCATCAGGACCCGGCGATTTATTTTGTTTCCAGTCGGTCCAGCTGTTTCGCCACTAACAAAAATTTCAACACATCCCTTGGAAACTGGGCGACTACCTGAGGTTGGAAGAAGCCATAGTCCCAATTTTAAGAAAGGAGACAGAAAAGAGGCATTAAATTACAGACCTGTCACTACGTGTATAGTTGCAAAGTCATGGAGAAGATCATCAGGAGGAGATGGTGAGCACCTGGAAGGAACAAGTTATAAACGACAACCAGCACGGTTTCAGGGAAGGCAAATCTGTGTCACAAACCTCGGAGTTCTATGACAAGTAACAGAAGTAAGACACGAGAGAGAGGGGTGGGTTGACTGCATTTTCTTGGACTGCAGGAAGGCCTTCGACACAGTTCCTCACAAGAGTAGTAGATAGATCAGCGTAAGGAAGGGCACTGAATGGATCAGGAATATCTGACAGGAGGCAACAACGAGGTCATGGTACGTGACAGGTTCACAGTGGGCGCCTGTGACGATGAGGGTACCCACAGGGTCAGTCCTAGGACCTGTACTAGTTCTTGGTATATGTGAATGACATGACGGACGGGATAGACTCAGAAGTGTCCCTGTACGCAGATGATGTGAAGTTAATGAGGAGAATTAAATCAGATGAGGATCAGGTGGGACTTCAAAGAGACCTGGACATGCTGGACACCTGGTCCAGCAACTGGCTTCTCGAATTTAACCCCGCCAAATGCAAAGTCATGAAGATCGGATTAGGGCAAAGAAGACCGCAGACAGAGTATAGGCTAGGTGGCCAAAGACTGCAAACATCGCTCAAGGAGAAAGATCTTCAGGTGAGTATAACACTAAGCACATCTCAGGAAGCACACATCAACCAGACAACTGCTGCAGCATATGGGCGACTGGCAAACCTGAGAATAGTGTTCCGATACCTTAGTAAGGAATCGTTCAAGACACTGTACACTGTGTACGTCAGGCCCATACTAGAGTATGCAGCACCTGTTTGGAACCCATACCTGGTCAAGCACGTCAAGAAATTAGAGAAAGTGCAAAGGTTTGCGACAAGGTTAGTTCCAGAGTTAAGGGGAATGTGCTATGAAGAAAGGTTAAGGGAAATCGGCCTGACAACACTGGAGGACAGGAGGGTTAGGGGAGACATGATAACGACATACAAAATACTGCGTGGAATAGACAAGATGGATAGAGACAGGATGTTCCAGAGAGGGGACACAGAAACATGGGGTCACACTTGGAAGTCGAAGACTCAGATGAGTCAAAAGGATGTTAGGAAGTATTTCTTCAGCCATAGAGTAGTCAGGAAATGGAATAGTCTAGCAAGTGATGTAGTGGAGGCAGGAACCATACATAGCTTAAATACAATGTATGATAAAGCTCATGGAGCAGGGAGAAAGAAGACCTAGTAGATCAGTGAAGAGGTGGGGTCAGGAGCTGAGTCTCGACCCCTGCAGCCACAATTAGGTGAGCAATTAGGTGAGTACACACACACACACACACACACACACACACACACACAACAAACAAACACACACACACACACACACAAACAAACAAACACACACACACACACACACACACACACACACACACACACACGAGGCGTCAGTCACAGCAGTCACGCGCGTTTTGAGCTCCGCTAATTTGGGTGGTATTGGGTGGTCCAAGGGGGAATCCGAGTGCAACAAACAGGCGTGGGCACAGGCTAAAGTGTCATACTCATTTAAAACCAAAAAGCAGGGAAATACGAGTGATCGCAGAGGGAAAACACATAGTATATAGTGAAAGTGCGGTGAGGGGAACCGGTGATAGGCCTAACAGCGGTTGCCACACAGCAGGAAGTGGGGAATATATCGTAGTGAGATATAACACAGTGGGGAGCATATCTACTGGAGGTACCCAAGTAAGGGAGACAAGTGCAAGGCAAGCAGTGAGCAGTACGGTGACTGCATTAAGTGAGACCAATAGAAAAGAAACGAAGAGGTACAATACCCAGCAGGGTGCCACACCAGGAGAGTATCAACAATCTGACGATCCAGAAGACATCTGATGTAATGTACAAAAATCCTAGTTGTGGTTTGCAGGTTTTGCAGGTTCCTGGCCCTGAGTTGCTGAAGTGTGGGAAAAATCCCTGCTCGGAGGAGCTGTAAACATAAGAATTTCATAGGTAGAAAGATAAGTTAGGGCGAGGGCTACCAACCAAATGTACACATGTGTATGCACGCCACACACACATACACTTGAAGTAGTCAGGACACAGAAGTAGTATTCCATACAACTGTTCACGTATTAGCATCAATATTATTACCAGTGTATAAGTAGTAACTTTTAGTAGCAGTTAGTAGCATTCTAGAATTAAAATTAAATTAGGTAGGCCCTGACGAGATGCCAAGACGCACACACACACACGCTCACATAAACCACCAATTGGGTTTGTCTTAGCTTAGCTTAGTTGATTACTCGTTTTTAGAACTAGTACTAGCTAAAGTCTAGTATAATATTAGGATAGTTTTCCAACACACAAAACACACACACACACACAACACACAAAAAAACAAACAAAACACACACACACACACAAACAAACAAACACACACACACACACACACACACACACCAACACACACAAGGGCATCACAGCAGTCACCGGGTTTTTAGTTCCCCAAATTTTGGGGGGTATTGGGTGGTCCAAGGGGGGAAACCAGGGAACAAACAGGGTGGGCACAGGCAAAGTGGGCAATCATTTAAAAAACCAAAAAAACAGGGAAATGAGTGATCGAGAGGAAAAAACATAGTATATAGTGAAAGTGCGGGAGGGGAACCGGTGATAGGCCAAAAGCGG
>WNWK01047946.1:0-13735 GCA_009830355.1 Cherax destructor
GAGTTTACCATATTTTCTTTTGTAAGTTCTCACTATCCATTGTCATTCCTCTGGCCCTCTTGGCACCCAGTCTTAACCCTTTCAGGGTCCCCCCGGAGATCTACAGCTTTGAAGCCAGGGCCCAAGCTGTAGATCTACGCCATGAGCTCAGCTCACTCTGATAACCTGTGAGCGGTAAATTGGGCCTAGATATGAGAGAATACATCTATGTGGTAAGTGTGCATCACATAAAACAAATCCTGCAGTGCACAGTATAACAAGAGAAAAAAAACAGACTAATTTTTGGGATTAAAACGGCGACTTTGCGGTGTTTTCGTATGTTTTTATAGTTGTATTTGTGATTTCTTGGTCACATTTGATAGAATGGAAGATATATTACAGAAATAAAGATGATTTTGATTGGTTTTAGTACTGAAAATGGCTTGAAACTGAGCTCAAAGTAGCGGAATGTTAAATTTTGCCGATGTTCGGGGTAAACAAATGATGTACATGTCTAATACCGCCCAGATGGGGGGTCTAATATCCTTTCACTTATGTGGTGATATTATTTATACAATTAATACAATATTGCCTAACAGTAAATCTTCCTTTTTTTGGGTTTGTGAATAAAAAATCAAAATGGAATTCATTTGTAAAGCCTGAAAACGTAACTAATAAACAGAGGAAATCTTAGTTTAGTGCCAGGAATGCCTGCATTGTTTATTCTTGACCCTATTTTGAAATTGGAATATTTTGAACTTTGTGTTAAATTGGCCAAATTACCAATTTCCGATCACTTTATTGGGTAGTTGAAACAGTTGACTGGGTGATTTCTTCTGCTCATTCGTTAAAATAGAAGTAATACCTAAGAATTTGGTCTACTGGAATAATGTAATTGGCCTAAAATAGGTCAAATTCGGTAAAATCGCTGTCATAAATATCGCTGATGCATCAAAAATTCACGAGGCCATAATTTCATCAATTTTCCATCAAATTTCGTATTTTTTGTTTTATTACCTTCAGAAAAGATTCTCTACCATTTCATAAGAAAAAATAACAATTTTTTTTTTAAATTCTTGGACCCTGGCTGTCACTCTTGAGATTTGGCCTCTGGACCCTGAAAAGGTTAAATGTGTTTTTTAAATGACAGATTGACTATGTCAGTCTTTTTACATGTTCCTTCAAGCATAACAAAATATTCCCAAAAGCTCAGAATCACTGTCTATATTTCATGGAAAATACAGTACCTTCAAAATCAACAAACTTTACAAACTATTCATACAAATCCATAAAAATCAGCTCTTTGTCAAAAATTTGAAAATTTAGGGATTACTGTACTGTAAGCTTCAGTATCTGAAGTTGATAGAACATCATTTAGATTACATATATACAGTGAGCCCCCGGTTCTCGTCGGCAATCCGTCAGAAGGGCCCGTCGACCACCGGTTTGGTCGAACTCCGATTCTTTTTCCCCCCCATAAGAAATAATGGAAATAAAATTAACCCGGGTCCCAGACATCCAAAAGTATTAAAATAAAATTTTTTTTAGAACTTTTTGACATTAAATTAAACACAATTTTATAACAAAATTATAAATAAATAGTACAATAAATGTCACTTATTTTTTATTGAAGGTTGTTGATGTGTGGGGGGGACGGGAGGAGGGGAGAAGGTGGAGTAGTATGCTAGTGTTTGGAAGGGGAATCCCCTTTCCCATTAAATATAACAAGTTCTTTTCTGGGGTTACTTCCCTTTTTCTTTTAATGCCACTAGGACCAGCTTGAAGTCACTGGACCCCTCTCTAACCAAAAATCTGTCCAGGGGCTCTGTGTCGGTTCTTTAAATGTCCTTAAAATGTAACAAGACATTGTCATTAAACATGTCGCAACACGGCGTGCAACATCTTGGTTAGGGTGATAATCATCCATGAAGCCTTGCACATCAGCCCATTTGTCCAATCTCCCTAATCCTTGAAGAAGGCACATTCTTCCATCTCGGTTCCACCTCCTCCTCCTCTGGACCATTTTCCTGACCTGTGGTCTCTTGTTGCAGTTGCTGTTGAAGCTCTTGCAGATCTTCAGTGGTTAACTCTTCATTGTGCTCCTCCACCAACTCTTCCACATCCTGGGTACAAACATCCAACCCCATGGACTTGCCCAGTTCCACAATTTCTTCCACAACAGGCTCAGGCTCAGGGTTCTGAGGCTCAGCCCCAAACCTTCAAAATCTAGGACACAGTCTAAAAATTTTCTCCAGGCAGAGTTCAAAGTCCTGGTAGTCACTCCCTCCCAAGCCTTACCTATAAGCTTTACAAATGCAGGATATGGAAATGCTCTTTCCAAAGTCTTTTAGTGTCATATCCATGTCTGTGGTCACATCAAAGCACTTTTGAAACATTGCTTTGGTGTAGAGTTTTTAAAGTTGCAAATGACCTGCTAGTCCATGGGCGGGGGGAGGAGTGGTATTAGGGGGGAAGAACTTTACTTTGATGAACTCACAGCCCTGCAAATTTGCTCTGCCAAGTCGAGGATGACCAGGAGCATTGTCCATTATCAGGAGACACTTAAGTGGTAAATTATTTTCCTCGAATATTTCTTCACACTGGGGCCAAAACGTTTTGAACCATTCAAGGAAAATTTCCTAGTGACCCATGCCTTACTGTTAACCCCTCACCACAAATTAGACTTTTTGTCCATCTGCCAAACACTCGGGGATTTTCAGAATGATACACCAGTAAAGGCTTCACTTTGCAATCACCACTGGCATTAGCACACATCATGGGGTGACCTGTCTTTCAAGGCTTATGTCCTGGCTGTGCCTTTTCCTCCTTTGTAATGTAGGGGCCTGTTTGGCATTTTCTTCCAAAACAGGCCTGTTTCGTCCAAAATTAACACTTGTTGTGGTTGGTGTTCAGCCTCTATATACCCCTGGAATTCTTTTATATTTTTCAGCAGCATTTTTGTCAGAACTGGCTGCCTCACCATACCTCACAACACTATGTATGCCCTTCGCTTCTTAAATCCAAACCAGCCTTTGCTGGCTTTAAAAAGTTCACTTCAGCACTTTTGTTGCAGGCATTTTCTTGGAGATCATCATGCAACTGCCTTGCTTTTTCACATATTATTGCCAGCGTAATACTATCTCCTCTAACTGTTTTCGTTGATCCACACCAACAACAAAGTTTCCACTTGTTTCAGCACTTGAGATCTCTGTTTTGTGACCATACTTGACCTTTCGCAACAACAGCATCCTTGATTTCCTTTCTCTTGGCCAAAAATGGAAAGATGGTGGAATGGGATTTGCCATAGAGCCTGGCCAGCTCAGTGACAGCACTCCACTTTCATATTTTGCTATCATTCCTCCCCTTTAATTCACCGTATTTCTGACATTCTTTACCACAGGCTTGGCCTAGGGCTTTCTTGGGGCCCATGGTGGCTTATTTACCAGTTGCAAGCACTAAAAACACTGGAATAATGACAATATATATGGTATGAATGGTGGGTGGTGCGTGGGTAGTGTTCGCTCGCTTGTAAACAAAACACTGAGTGCCTGGGCGCCCAGCTGGGCCACGGCCACATGGCGCGTTCGGGACGGATAGCCGCTGTCGAACTCAGTGGCCGCCTAAGACCAGTCAAAAATATTGAAAAACCCCCCCGAACACCGATTTGGCCGAGCACCGGCCGTCGAACACCGGGGGGTTTACTGTAGTACCATTTCAGTCTCCATATTACAAAGTAAATTTACATGGAAATACACTGACAAACAATCACGTATAGTATCAGAAATCTTTCCTAGAGATAAATTAAGAACATTATTTTTTTTTGGAAACAAAAAAAAAAGGTACAGGAAGCATAAAATACAGTACCTGTAGTACAAATAAAAAAGGGGGAAAAAGGAATACAAAAACTGAAAAGACAAACTCTAAACAATGGGTTAAAACTGGACAATGGAGAGCACTGGTTTAGCAAAAAAACTATCAGATGAATCGAACAGTGAACCAAACACTGAAGTAAAAATTGTAGTTTAAAATTTTTTTTTAAAAAAATGTGCTCATTAATGATGACACTGTGTTTGTTCTACAAGTCACAAACTCTTCAGGTGAAAAAGGGGTTTTTAGAAGGGTCTAATATCAAGACCTCAAACATAAAAATATACAGTCCCCCCCGGGTTTTTTCGTTCACCTCAAACTCGAACAATTATATAAGTGTTTTTTTAAAAGATTTTTTGTAAGTGTGTTTTGGGGGTCTGAAATAAAATCAACGACATTTGTACTTTAAAAAATTCGTTCGGTAACGGCACTGGAACAGCTTCGGAAAAAGAATTTTCAACGAAAACCGAGGGTCCACTGTAAGTGGATACCAATTTTGACTACTGAAAACCAAAACCAAACCTTCCAAAATACTCCCAAAAAAAAAGCTGGCACCTGTCGTCTGGGACTTTGAGCCGGGGCGTTGCCCTGCAACACTCCAGGTAGCCCCCAGGCAGGTAGGTAGATGACCCACTCAACACTCCCCCCCCCCGGGCAAGCTGTCAGTCAAAATGGATCACTGTGAATCCTAGTTTCACTCGGGCATCAATCCTCTGACCCACGGTTACGAAGATATCAGAGGACCAGCCCAAAAAGACAAATCACAAGATACAGATTAGGGATGGGACAACAATTTTTTTTTTTTTCCATATTGATTCTCAGCTTTGGAACAATACCAATACCATTTAGCCAATACCCACCAATACTGGCAGAGAAAACATCAAAATTATAAGATACCCACTGATACTTTGGCACATCCCCCTACAGAGGACCTCAGAAATAAATCTTACCCCCAACCAATTCTCCCCCCCAAAAGCCCCAAGGTAGACACATCATTCCGTCCATTTACTCTAACCTATGGAACTGACCAGGCCTCAACCCAGCTACTAAAATGACCAATGGCTTTATAAAGTCCCAAAAAAACAGCTATAGCAAATTTTGTCAATAGCCAACAACAAAAAAAAAGTGTATGAATGAAAAACATGCACCCTTAAGAAAGATTTGTTCAAATTTTTAACCCAGAGGGTTACCACCCGGAAACCCAAAAAAGTAATCATCATCAAGGACTGTCTTATTTCCATTGGGTCCTTCAGTCTTGCCCCCCCGGATGCAACCTACCCAGTTGACTAACCCCCAGGTACCTATTTTCTAGATAACGGAAAGGCAGGTATAAGGAAACATGTCCATTATTTCCACCCATGCCCGGGATTACATCCTTCCCAAACTTGAAACCAACCTAACGAGAAAAAATTTAAAAATAGCAAAAGCTGTTGCTGCCAAAAAGCTTTTCAAGACAAGGTTATTAAAATCAAGTAAACATGCAAGACAGTCAGAAGTAATGAGGAACATCTACAGTCTTTCAATGAAAATACTAAAGCAACATCAACAAAAAAAAACACAAACTGAGTTTACTCATATCCTGAACAGACAAGGAATTGAAAATGACTTTTGGGAAAATCAGCAACAACTAGCTGATGCTGTTATAAACAATTTTGCTCCATATATTGCAAATGAAATGCAGCAATACTGTTGGGCAAGCAGGAAAAACCCAGTATAAATCCTCTTCAATGGGAAAACACCTCATTAATCATTCAAAAAAATATCTTTGTAAATGAATGTCTCAAAAACATGTCAGGCTCTTTTATTCAGCTGAGACATCTTAATGATGAAAGACTTTCTCTATGTGATAAACAAGCTATTGACAGAAAAACAGCCAAAGGCTCCATTTATGATTATTTCATAATCGTGTTGAACCAAACATTCCTCAATGAACCTGACCTCATAACTCTACGTAGCTGTAACATGCACCTTTACTAGTATTGTACTTTATTAAACCCCGGACTTTCCTCCCTCCCGCCTGTAAATTACAGTGAAAAAAACCTTTCCATTGCTATCCTTATTTTTAATGCCTTCACTCACACAGATTGAAGTCATTGGGGGACCCTCAATTATACTTTTTTTGGGAAATTTTGGCCAGGCATGAAAAAGAGTTTGTGCAGTGGGGTGCACAGTAAAAAAAAAACCTGTCCCTTCATGATTAGAAAAGCCCTCTGAATTTTTTTGGGTTTTAAAAATTTGGGGGGCGCCCGTAGTTGAAAAAAAAAATTTTTATTTCATTGCAGATTGCAGATTACATAGGTATTGGTATTTCAATGTAAATTGAGTGCAAGGGGAGCCACTGACATGCAATGGCATTGGGGGAGCTTATTCTAGTAACTTAAAGATAATTTTGAATGGTAATATGGAATTGAGATTATCTTAAGGAAAAAACATTGAGCATTTTTGACATTAACTTATAATATGGTATTTATTTTTTATTAGTAGGGGTAACATAATAGTAACATATTATTAAATGGGGTTTTAAAAAGGGAAAAATAAAAATGAGCATTTTTAAAGTAGTTTATAGTATGATCATTTAGTTTTGGGTGGTAGGTGGTTTTGAGTTGAGTCTTAAATTGATTTTCAGACAAGATTATCTTAATATTTACTGGTAATGAATTCCAGATTCGGGGCCCCTTTTATGTCATAAATTTTTACATAGGTTTTTTAAAACGGGGTATATCAAAAAGTGATCTGTATCTTGTGTTGTGGTCATGGGTCCTATTAAAGTTGGGGGGGAGAATTTTGGCGGAGGGTTTATATTAGAGTAAAAAGTTTTATATATGTAGTAGGCACAAGAGTAAGTATGAATGTTCTTTGGGGTGAGTAGTTTTAGACTTTTGAATATTGGTGGAGTATCTGTCTAATAATTTTTATCATTCTGACTGGGCCCTTTTTTGTTGTGTTATGCGTGGTCTAAGGTGATTTAATGTTGTTGCCCCCCATGAAAGATTCCATATGAGATACGGGTAGATAAGTGAATGATATAGTGCAAGGAGAGCTGATTGTGGTACATAATACGTATCTTTGATAATATCCACTGTCTTGAGTTTTCTTGGAAGTTTGTTGTATGTGTTTTGGAATTTAAGGCTACTGTCAAGGTGGATTCCTAAATTTTCCCTCTGTGATCTTGTGGGGTGTCCATTGAGCGTTATGTTAAGTGGAACATTTGTGGCTTTGTTCCAAACTGTATGAAGTGGTTTTCAGTATTGAGAGTAAGCTTGTTAGTGGTCATCCATGTTGATATTTTCTGTAATTCGGCATTAACAGTGTTGGCCAGTATAACTGGATTTGGGTGAGAAAGACATATGTTGTGTCATCTCAAATAAAATGGGTTTGAGTAGTTGTGATGCATTGGTAGGTCATTTATGTAAATGGGGGAAAGGGGGGCCCCCCGGACACTTCCTTGAGGCCCCCAATGTAATTTGTTGTGTGGAAGAGTTCGCTCCATTTGTGGACACGTATTGGCTTCTGTTGGTGGGGGTGACTAAGTAGTTGAGTGGGTGTCCCCCCTTTACCATAGTGTGCTAATTTTGTGAGCAGTAAATCATGGTCGACTGTATCAAAACTTTGCGTAGATCAATGAAGATTCCCATGGACTTCTTTCTTCTCAAGTGCTGTATATATTAACCCCCAAATGTGCATAATAGCATTGTTTGTGCTCTTTTTGTCCCCAATCCAAACTGACGGGGGGGTTAGTACATTGTGTGAGGGAGGAGGGGAAAGATTTGTCTATGAATTAATTTTTGAAGATTTTAAAAAATGGTAAATTAAAAAGGTCTATAATTATTCAGGTCTGTTTGATCCTCCTTTGTGGATGGGGTGACCCGCTATTTTGGGGAAATTATGGAAAGGTAGAGGCTTCAATGGATTTTTAATAGTGTTGCTATAATTGGTGACAGTACCTGTGGCTTTTTTTTCATAAAAGTTGGAACTGTTTATGTCTCCTGTTTTTTAAGGGTGTTGATTATGGGGAGACTTCAATTGGGTTTTGGGTAGCTAGGAATGGGGATTAGGGTAGGTGTTTGTGAGGAGTCTGTTGGACGGGTGTTTTTGCTTGAGCCTTGTCCAAGGGTCAAAAAAAAAAAAATCTTATGAAATGGTAGAGAATCTTTTTCTAGGTAATAAAACAAAAGTACGAAATTTGATGGAAAATTGACTAATACGTTATGTAAATTTTCTGTGTCAGTGATATCCACATCAGCGATTTTGCCCAATTACTTTTTTAAGTGAAAATTCTTAACTATTTCACTAGTATCACTTCTTTTTATCGCTAGACATGAAACCCCAATCGTCTATTTAAAAAACTCAATAAAATGATCAAAAGGTAATTTGGTCAATTTCACACAAAGTTAAAAAAATAATTTCAAAATAGGGTCCAGAATAAACAATGCAGGCTTCCCCGGCACTAAAATAACATTTCCTCTGTTTATTAGTTACAAACCCCTTTTCAGATGAATTCCTTTTGATTTTTATTAAAAAAGGGATTTTTATTACCCCAAAAATATAAGATTTACAGTTTGCAATATTGTAATAATTTAAAATATCAGGGCACTCGAACGTATATTTAAACCCCCAGTTGACGTGTGAATGATATGCTGGTGAGCTCAATTTAGGAACAGGACTTATCCCTCTCTAAAAACCCAGTGTCATTTCCCTGGCAATGTTTGGCCCCCATGGGTTTGCATTTCCCCCAAATATAACAAGTATGGCAGTAAATTTTTTTTGGAGATGACAGCCTTGTCCATTTGACAAAAAAAAGAGCCCACACTAATACAAAATGTATATTATATTTTTAATGTGAACACAAAGACAAAATTTTTTTTAAACACAGTTTTAGAATTATTGCATCAGCATTAAATATTTGACATATTACTATATTACTATATTAATTATTATTATTATTATTATTATTATTATTATTAAAAGAAATGTACATTTTTTATGCCTCAAATATACATTTTTGCTGGGACTCTTGAGGACAAACAGAGGTGACCAGCAACTGGACCCCTAACTCTGACGTCATGAAAAAACACCCCTTCTGTACACCAAAACTCTTCGGGGGGGTTTTTTGGTTCCCTTCACAATTTAAATTTTTCCTTAATCTCTTTAGCTTTCCTTTTTTCCTTACTAATCCCCCTGTAAAAACCTCTTTATACCCTTTGATGATAAAATCAAAAAAATTCAAACCCCCAAAGGGTTTTTTATACCTTAGGTATTTTTTTAGCCCATTGTGTATCCATTGGATTTTTTTTTGTTTTTTTTTCTCAATTAGGAGCCCTTTTGGGGCCGTCGGTTTGAACAATGCACTGGATATGTCATCGGCAACCACCATAATCTCCCCCCCCCTTTGATAATCCTTGGTCAGGTTACCCAAAATCCATATTCCCAATCTTTAAAACCCCACATATTCTGCAGCATGAAAATCAGGGGCCTAAACTTTATTGTTATTTGGGAAAAATTTCCCCCCAAGTACCAAAAGTAAGCAATTTGTGATCGCTCACTTTAAGTTCATTAACCCTTTCAGGGTTTTGGGGCGTAAAAAGTAGGCCCCTTACGCCCTCGGGTTATTGACGTATAGTCCCCCAAAACCCCAGCCCCCCCCTCAAGCAGAAACAGGCTGTTAGGCCTAGATGTGATAGAATGGGTCTGTGCGGTCAGTGTGCGCAGAAAAAAAAAATTCCTGCACCACACAGTGCTTTAAAAAAATAAAACTCTGACATTTTTTTTGGTTTAAAACAGGGACTTTGCAGTCTATTTTTTTTATGGTATTTATTGATGTATTCTCGTTTTCTTGGTCTCATTTGATAGACTGGAAGATATATTACAGAAATAGAGATGATTTTGATTGGTTTAAAAAAGACAAGTCCCTTTAAAAAATTTTTAACCCCCAAAGTAGAAAAAATTTTTCTTTTTTTCCCCGATTTTAAAAAGGTAAAAAAACCCCACCACCCATCCAATACACAAAAACTCCCAAAGTCTAAATATTCATGAAAAAGTGCTATAATATTATTTATACCTTTTTAAAAAATGATCGTTGTATACATAACAGCAAATCTTCTATTTTTTCGAAAAAAAAAATTCAAAAAAAAAAAGCAAAAGTAATAAAAGGGGGGCCTGGAAACGTGACAAATGAACAGAAAGGCGTTTTTTTATTCCAGGAATGTCTCCCCTTTTTTATTCTGGACCCTATTTTGAAATTGGCATCGTTTGAAATTTGTGTGAAATTGGCCAAGTGCCATCTTCTGACCACTATTTTGGGTGGGGTTTAAATGGTAAATAAGGGGGGTTTTTTGTATTTAATCGATAGAAGAAATGGAGTTCTAGCGAAATAGCTCTAATTTTGGTTTTCCAAAAAAATTTGGGAAATTTTCCGAAAATAGGGCTCAAAGTGGGCGAAATCAAACCCTGCGTAAGTGTCATGGCTGCCGCAACCGAAACATAATTCCGTTAGTTTTTATCCAAAATTTCATATTTTTTTGGGCGTTATGATCGGAAAAGATTCTCTATCATTTCATAAGAAAAAAAAAATTTTTTTTTTTTTAAATTCTTGGACCCTGAGAACGAGTTTTGGAGGCCCCCCTTTGGCCCCCAAAGGGGGTTAACCAAAAATTTTTATGCCTTGTGATGCTCCCCAGGGCTCTTCATTAACCAAGGTTATTACTGGAAAGAAATTCCTCATTTGCCAAAACCAACTCAAGCAGGTTATTTCCTCTCCCGGCTGTCACAAATCATTTTAAAAAAAAATCCCCGGGCAATTTCTATAAAGTTATTAAACTATTTCCCGTTCAACTGTTCTATTAATTTGACTTTAAAGCTGTTAAAAAATTCATTTTTTTCCCCATGTTTAACAATTTTTTCCCCAAAAACTGCAGATCATTATAAATGCTTGTGGAGACATTTTTCCAGCCAGTGGTTTCTTTTCCCCAAACAGAGGGTGATGGAAATTGGGGAATTTAAGGGGGAAACGGTCCCTCAGCCTGGAGTTGGTGTATTCAGTCCATCATTCTTTATTGATGGATTAAAACACAATCAAAATGAAAAAATTTTCCCCAAACTTTTTAAATTATTTCCCTTTTTGACTGAACCACTGGCTGGTGAACTTTTTTGGGTTTTCTAAACCCCCTTTTTACAGTCTGTAGATCACACCTAAAAAAACCTTTGATAAGTCCTCATTTACATTATGCTGCTCAGTTTTGTCTCCCCCATTACGAAAAAAAATGCCCGTAAATGCCAGCAAATATACAAAAAAAAGGGTACTGTTGATTCCATGTATCAAAAACCTTTCCTATGGGGAAATAGGCTGAAAGCACTGAATTTGCATTATGGAAAGATGCAGAATTAGGGGGGGATACCTATGATGAGTTTTGAAACATTTTCTACTCCCAAACTTGCCCCTCAGCCAGCCTTGTCTGGTGTGTTAGAAATGTAGAAAAAAAAAAAAAAATAAAAGAGATAAAAAAAACAGGGGGAAAAAAGCTAAAAAAATTCTTACCAGGACGGAAAAGGAAAAAGGTTAAAAAAAATTTAAAATTTTTATTCAGAATGGAAAAGGGGGAAAAAACCCCCCCATTTGCCTGGCAATTGACGCAGATGATGAACAAACTCCCAAGTATTATCCCCTGGAGAGAATTTTTTTATGGGTCATGGCTCATTGGGGTGTCCTCAGCTCGCATTTAGAGACTGGGGTTTACTCCCCATGGGTGAAAAATTAAGTAAAAGTGGTACCCCATTAAAAATGGTCCCCAAAATCGCCCTTTTATGTAAGTTTTTTTTAAATGCTTTTGTAAGTATATTTTTGGGGTGTAAAAGGACTAGTCTATTTTCATTTTTTCCCCTTTGGGGATAAATTTGTTTGGTTTTAAGGCACTTGAACAGCATTCTCGAAAGAAAAAAAATCGTAATCGAGGTACCACTGTATATAATTTCCCTCTACATCTTGCAGTGCATAGGTACCTGGGTGTTAGCCAACTGCTATGGGTTACATCCTGGGAAAAACCCTTTTTTCCATCCGAGAGCCCTTGTTTCCCCCCGAGAGCCCTTGTTTCCACCCCCAAAGCCCTCGTTTCCATCCGGGGCCCCTGTTTTCATCCGGGGCCCTGTTTCCATCCGAGAGCCCTCGTTTCCATCCGAGAGCCCCCGTTTCCTTCCGGGAGCCCTTGTTTCCTTCCGGGGCCCCTGATCCCACCCGGGGCCCCCCGATCCCTTTTGGGGGCCCCCCGATCCCATCTGGGGGTCTTTTTTTCCATGGGGCTTTTGAATCTAACAAGCACCATTTTAATCTACTGTAGTGCACCACTATTTCTTAAAAATGTCTTTTTAACCAAAAATGGCATAATGAAAATAAAGGGTTGTGACATATCAGGCAACTCAGTCCAATGGCCATTTAGGTTTGAGCAAATAGTTGCTGGCCCCAAAGCCTCAGTCAAATACACTACCATATTTTACTGTAATGTGATTTAATTTCATCACAAATGTCTTTTTGCACCATGTAAGTACCAAAAAAGGCTGTCAGTGCTACAACATTCCCCACAGCCATGTAATGAGCCACTTTCTCCATTTTTCGCAACGGTTTTTTCAGCGTCAAAAGGGGATTTTTCCCCAGTCTAAAATTTTTTCCCAAAAATCTTTGAGGCCAAAGTACCGTTTTTTTTTTTTCCAAAAAAATTAAACCTATCAGAATTGGGGGGGGGGTGGGGGTTCTGACACCGGCCCCTCTTGCTCCCCACAAAATACGGTAATTCATATCTGCAAGCCAACCGCAAAAGGGTTTCCCCAGTCTTTTGGAAGAGAATAAAGTTTTTTTTTCAGATTGTTAACCTTCCAAGTTAATCCCTTGAGGGGCCCCAACCCCAATCGAAGAGTGTCCCCGGGGCCCCAAAAATTAAAACTTATGAAATGGTATAGAACCATTTTTTTTAAGGTAATAAAACAAAGTACAGCCCCCCCTCCACTTTGGGCTTCGAACATTGGGGAAGCCCAACCGCCCAATCATTTTACCAAACAAATGTGGGGGGAAAATACAAAAAAAAGCTTTCCGTCCGTCCCCCCCCCCCCTCTTACCCCCCCAACCGGCAGCTCTCAAGTCCACCACTCACTCAGTCATTGTCCAGTTGCTGTTGCGTCGGTCGTGTCCCCTTCTTTCGGGGGCCTACGTGTCCAAAAGGCACCCACCATCACTGGAGGAATGTGTGACTATGTTGAGGGGTTTGTTCATGCTCCAAACACAACCTTCCCCATACAACCTCTTGATCAGGGTGTGATAACTACATTTAAAGCCTACTACACATGAACATCAATGCAAAAGGTCACGCTGTGTTGGATTAAATCAATTATGAGTGTCCTCAATACTGGAAGAAATTCACCATTTACTGCCTCTCAGTAGTGCATGAGATTGTCAAGGTTTGTGCCCTCAGTGAACGCTTTTGGAGGGATTTGTGGCCAGTGTGTGTGGTGATTTTTTTTGGTTTTTGGCCCCCCGGACTAAGGGGTTAAAAAAGTGAGGAAGACTGTGGAGTTAGCAAGGCGGTTTGGTGAAGGGTTCAAGGACATGAGGGGGGGGGAGGCAAGAGAACTGGTTGAAAAAAATGCACTGGGCCTAAAAAATGAAAAATTGTTGGAGATTGTGCAGGCAGAGAGTGAGGATGAAAAAAAAGGAGTGTTTTCTTGAGGCCAATCAACCTCAAGCCCTCACCCTTGAAAAAAAAAGGGCAAGCGAGAGAATGACAGCACAGCTCAAACAATTTTTTTTTTACACAGACCCCCCCGATGTTGAGGGCCGAAAAGGGATGAGAACACTGATAAGAGCATAATTCTCTACAAAACTCTGTTTGTATATATGAAGAGGAAA
>WNWK01047947.1:0-13735 GCA_009830355.1 Cherax destructor
GCATATCAAACATTATTATTCCGAAGTATTTCACCTGTTTCTGATGTTCTATGAGATGGTTAGTTTGTACTCACTTATATGGTTGGAGGGGTCGATTCACAGCTCCTGACCCCGACTCTTCACTGGTCGCTAATAATCCCACTCTTTCCAGGTTCCAAGAGCCTTATCGTACTTCTACTTACAGCTATATATGTAACCTCCTCTACCTCACTCTCCAGATTGTTCTACTTCCTGACAACCTCGTTGAGGTCTTCATTCCTCCAGTACCTAAGCTCCTAATCTCTCACCAATTAACAATGTTATTTTCATTTATCCATTAGAAGAATCTGTTGATATGTATTTGAAGTTTTTCCTATATCTTCTACCGAGGTGACCTCTTACCGTAGTTATTTTGGTATCGTCTATAAAAGATGATACGAAGCTATGTTTAATGCTCTTATTTACGTTTGATCTGAAGATAAGAAACAGTAATGGAGTTAGAACCGTCCCTTGAGGTACTAAATTGTACTTTGGTGAGGCGGGACAACGTTCTGTTTACCACCAGTCTCAGTGATCTCTTTCAAATTTAACTCTTTAATTCCCTACTTTTCCTCTTATAATTATGACCACATTTTAGGAGTTATTACTTCATGAATGATTTGTCAAATTTCTTTGCAAAAAAAGCTGCAGATATTTTCTCTTCCTTCCAAGGCCTCCATAATTTTGTCACAGTGATGTAGATAAATGGTTCACAAACCCACAAGTTGATAAATTAGACATATGTGCAACACTTGAATATCTTTACCTGTGGAAACGTTTCGCCACACAGTGGGTTCATCAGTCCTATACAAAGAAGAATGGTGAATATCAGAAGTTGTTTGAGGTAATCAGTCCCTCAGACTAGAGTCGACGTAATCAGTCCCTCAGGTAGACTCTGGTGTTTCACCTGACTCTTAATCTCTTCTCTGGTGAACACTGAGTGCTCCCGTTAATGCAACTTTACATTCCTTCTAAAAAATAATAAAAGGCAGTCCAGGAAGCCGGTACTGTATGCCTCAATATGTTTATTTTCTTTTCGAAATGTAAAGAATTTGTGTTATGTCAGATGTAGTTTTTAACGTCAGCTGAATTGATGGAAAACTATCAGAATGTTTAACTGTGTGTTAGGCCGGGTCACCATTTGGAGAAGACCCGGGCCGGACGTACCGGCGAACCTACAACAACAATGTGACGGCGTCGATACTCACTCAACATTGATTCATGTTCTTCTTCAGGATTTCGCTTATTTGTTGTTGTTGTTGTTGTTGTCATCTGCGAATGAATCTCAGTTGAGAGTCAATACTGGAAGCTGTTTCTCACTTGGATTTTGAATATGTAATAAAAGTATTTTGCATTTTTTAAATTTGAGTTGTTCTTCGTTCCTTATGCCCTTTTTTTTATATCTTTAATTTTTCAGGGTAAATTTGCTTTGACGTGTTATTTATTGCTTATTAAGGAAGTCAACAACCTTGGTCCTTCTTCCCAACTTCTTCATAAACACGTCACTAAAACTGCAGTCCTGCTACAGTGCCTGTGTCTAGCACTGTGACCTCACTGCCCAGGCACTTCACCTGACATCGGTTGTCAGGTGAATGTCAAAAACTCTACTGATGACCACTTGGGCTTTTTAAGCGGAACACAATCTACCCACCTTGTATGCTTCTCTAGTCAGCTTTACCATGAATTGCTTTGGACTAGACTATTAAGAACAGTTTCTAGAGGAATGTTTTATAGTTCATCATACATGCTGCCTAAGTCAGTTCTATGAGTGCTGAAGATGAATTTACTAACCTTCCCTTCATGCTTACATTCTTCTTACCTGTCTATATTTACACTTTAATGAGATCGTCATCTGAGTGTATTGTGCTCAACATTATGTCCCTGATAAGTTCCTCAATGTCATATCTTACGAGTATTTTCACTTCTAGAAGATCCTATTAGTTGTTAGTTTAATGCAAACCTTTGACAGCGTCTCGAGTTCTCTAGTATGAATTTGTTAAGCTAGAGAACTTCCCGCATAATTTAGTGTACAATGCTGCTGTCGATACCACCCATTTTAAGTAACTATCCTAAATTTGTTTGCAACAAATAAGACAAATTGTAGATATAACTCCAGATGTACTCCTGTTGACGCTTCCTGGTACCTAGTTCCTAGACCTTTAGTGTATCCATGTGCTCTTACACAGGATGGATATGGGGTGCACAATAAACTAGCCACTCCGGCTGCAAAATCTAAATCTATCCTCTTCCATGAATGGCCACGAGCCTGGCCCATGGCCGGGCTCCGGGAGTAAAAAAAAAAAACTCGGATATACCTTTGATATACCTTTGGTGAGTTCTAAGAATTTTTCTACTCCATGTATATCAACGGTAAGACATACGTTGAATATTCATTTTTCAAAGTCTGGAGGATTTATACTAATGTCAGATATTTAAATTTAAGGATGAGCAGAATTATTCAAGGAATTATCTGGGTGTTTAATTATGTTGGTGTTGGCTGTATTGCTAAACAATGATTCATGCTGAGCCTTTCGGATTCCACTGAATTCTTCTCCACGGATTAATGAGCCTCCTGTAAGTATAGGACCAGTACTGGAAGCTGTTACTTGGACTGTCCATACGTCAGAAAGTATTTCAAGAGTTTTCCGAAATTGTTCTATGTTGCTTGTGAGCTAAAGCAGGAATGGTGAAGACGGGAGTAATGAATGAGAGCAGTAGTAGTGAGTGAAGCAGGAGTAGGAAGTGAGTAGGAGTGAAGGGAGGAGTGATGAGTGAAGGGAGGAGTGATGAGTGAAGGCTGTGACAGGAGGTCAGTGCAGGTGGTAGATCAGTCTCCTACAAGCATACACCAGAACAATGACCTTGAAGACTGGGTGGGCAGGTCCTTCCTCAACAGGCCAGACTCAGCCTCTACTAAGACTGGAACATAACCACACCGTCTACAAGTCGTTGATTCCTGGAGAAATGGGGTGACCGCCCCTGCAGTCCGGTCTCAGACCAAGCTGCCTGGCGAGACAACGTGAATCACAAAAGCTGAACATGACTTAAAAAGCTTGTCAGACCGGTGTTGACAGTTCTGCCTTGGCAAGCTCTTTGATGTACCCTTGAAGGCTTTCAAGAGTTTTCCTACTCTCCCAGTCCGGCCCTGGGTAAGACATGCTTGCTTAATCAACCAGGCTGTTACTGCTGGCGGCCCGCTGGCCCATGTATCCATCACAGCCTGGCTAATCTGGCACTTGAAGGTACATGCCCAGCAACACACGACTACACAGCCACCACAACCTGGCTGATCAGACACTAGTAGCAAGTAGTAATCTACTTTACTCTCCTTGAAAACTTGTACCAATGTTGTGGCAATATTGCTTCCAGTGTTAGTGTCAGAGAATGACTGGTGTGGCAATATTGCTTCCAGTGTTAGTGTCAGAGAATGACTGGTGTGGCAATATTGCTTCCAGTGTTAGTGTCAGAGAATGACTGGTGTTGCAATATTGCTTCCAGTGTTAGTGTCAGAGAATGACTGGTGTTGCAATATTGCTTCCAGTGTTAGTGTCAGAGAATGACTGGTGTTGCAATATTGCTTCCAGTGTTAGTGTCAGAGAATGACTGGTGTGGCAATATTGCTTCAAGTGTTAGTGTCAGAGAATGACTGGTGTTGCAATATTGCTTCCAGTGTTAGTGTCAGAGAATGACTGGTGTTGCAATATTGCTTCCAGTGTTAGTGTCAGAGAATGACTGGTGTGGCAATATTGCTTCCAGTGTTAGTGTCAGAGAATGACTGGTGTGCAATATTGCTTCCAGTGTTAGTGTCAGAGAATGACTGGTGTTGCAATATTGCTTCCAGTGTTAGTGTCAGAGAATGACTGGTGTGGCAATATTGCTTCCAGTGTTAGTGTCAGAGAATGACTGGTGTGGCAATATTGCTTCCAGTGTTAGTGTCAGAGAATGACTGGTGTTGCAATATTGCTTCCAGTGTTAGTGTCAGATAATGACTGGTGTGGCAATATTGCTTCCAGTGTTAGTGTCAGAGAATGACTGGTGTGGCAATATTGCTTCCAGTGTTAGTGTCAGAGAATGACTGGTGTTGCAATATTGCTTCCAGTGTTAGTGTCAGAGAATGACTGGTGTTGCAATATTGCTTCCAGTGTTAGTGTCAGAGAATGACTGGTGTTGCAATATTGCTTCCAGTGTTAGTGTCAGAGAATGACTGGTGTGGCAATATTGCTTCCAGTGTTAGTGTCAGAGAATGACTGGTGTGGCAATATTGCTTCCAGTGTTAGTGTCAGAGAATGACTGGTGTGGCAATATTGCTTCCAGTGTTAGTGTCAGAGAATGACTGGTGTTGCAATATTGCTTCCAGTGTTAGTGTCAGAGAATGACTGGTGTGGCAATATTGCTTCCAGTGTTAGTGTCAGAGAATGACTGGTGTGGCAATATTGCTCCCAGTGTTAGTGTCAGAGAATGACTGGTGTGGCAATATTGCTTCCAGTGTTAGTGTCAGAGAATGACTGGTGTTGCAATATTGCTTCCAGTGTTAGTGTCAGAGAATGACTGGTGTTGCAATATTGCTTCCAGTGTTAGTGTCAGAGAATGACTGGTGTGGCAATATTGCTCCCAGTGTTAGTGTCAGAGAATGACTGGTGTGGCAATATTGCTTCCAGTGTTAGTGTCAGAGAATGACTGGTGTTGCAATATTGCTTCCAGTGTTAGTGTCAGAGAATGACTGGTGTTGCAATATTGCTTCCAGTGTTAGTGTCAGAGAATGACTGGTGTTGCTCACGTCTGCCACAACTCACCTCACACAACAAAACATCTGCACCAACAAGTGCCTGTCTTAACTTGTTGCGTCTGTCTTAACTTGCTGTGCCTGTCTTAACTTGCTGTGTCTGTCTTAACTTGCTGTGTCTGTCTTAACTTGCTGTGTCTGTCTTAACTTGCTGTGCCTGTCTTAACTTGTTGTGCCTGTCTTAACTTGCTGTGTCTGTCTTAACTTGTTGTGTCTGTCTTAACTTGTTGTGCCTGTCTTAACTTGCTGTGCCTGTCTTAACTTGCTGTGTCTGTCTTAACTTGCTGTGTCTGTCTTAACTTGTTGTGCCTGTCTTAACTTGCTGTGCCTGTCTTAACTAGCTGTGTCTGTCTTAACTTGCTGTGCCTGTCTTAACTTGCTGTGCCTGTCTTAACTTGCTGTGTCTGTCTTAACTTGCTGTGCCTGTCTTAACTTGTTGTGCCTGTCTTAACTTGCTGTGCCTGTCTTAACTTGTTGTGCCTGTCTTAACTTGTTGTGCCTGTCTTAACTTGCTGTGCCTGTCTTAACTTGCTGTGCCTGTCTTAACTTGTTGTGTCTGTCTTAACTTGCTGTGTCTGTCTTAACTTGCTGTGCCTGTCTTAACTTGTTGTGCCTGTCTTAACTTGCTGTGCCTGTCTTAACTTGTTGTGCCTGTCTTAACTTGTTGTGCCTGTCTTAACTTGTTGTGCCTGTCTTAACTTGCTGTGCCTGTCTTAACTTGTTGTGCCTGTCTTAACTTGTTGTGTCTGTCTTAACTTGTTGTGCCTGTCTTAACTTGTTGTGCCTGTCTTAACTTGCTGTGCCTGTCTTAACTTGTTGTGCCTGTCTTAACTTGCTGTGTCTGTCTTAACTTGCTGTGCCTGTCTTAACTTGCTGTGTCTGTCTTAACTTGCTGTGTCTGTCTTAACTTGCTGTGCCTGTCTTAACTTGTTGTGTCTGTCTTAACTTGCTGTGTCTGTCTTAACTTGCTGTGCCTGTCTTAACTTGTTGTGTCTGTCTTAACTTGCTGTGTCTGTCTTAACTTGCTGTGCCTGTCTTAACTTGTTGTGTCTGTCTTAACTTGCTGTGTCTGTTTTAACTTGCTGTGCCTGTCTTAACTTGCTGTGTCTGTTTTAACTTGCTGTGTCTGTCTTAACTTGCTGTGCCTGTCTTAACTTGTTGTATCTGTCTTAACTTGTTGTGCCTGTCTTAACTTGCTGTGTCTGTCTTAACTTGTTGTGTCTGTCTTAACTTGTTGTGCCTGTCTTAACTTGTTGTATCTGTCTTAACTTGCTGTGTCTGTCTTAACTTGTTGTGTCTGTCTTAACTTGCTGTGTCTGTCTTAACTTGCTGTGTCTGTCTTAACTTGCTGTGTCTGTCTTAACTTGTTGTGTCTGTCTTAACTTGTTGTGTCTGTCTTAACTTGTTGTGCCTGTCTTAACTTGTTGTGTCTGTCTTAACTTGCTGTGTCTGTCTTAACTTGCTGTGTCTGTCTTAACTTGTTGTGTCTGTCTTAACTTGCTGTGCCTGTCTTAACTTGCTGTGTCTGTCTTAACTTGCTGTGCCTGTCTTAACTTGTTGTGCCTGTCTTAACTTGTTGTGCCTGTCTTAACTTGTTGTGTCTGTCTTAACTTGCTGTGTCTGTCTTAACTTGCTGTGTCTGTCTTAACTTGTTGTGTCTGTCTTAACTTGCTGTGTCTGTCTTAACTTGCTGTGTCTGTCTTAACTTGTTGTGTCTGTCTTAACTTGTTGTTTCTGTCCTCCATACATTATATTAATGCAGCAACTTAACAACACCAGAAGCTTCCAACTTTAAACGTATTAAAGACCATTTTGGAAGTGCTCTACAAGGCAATATATTACCAGTGTAATATATCAAGTTGCCAGAGCTCTCAAACCTCTGGCACTCTTCAAGACGGTACTTGACAACTTCCTCAAACCAGCCGGGCTGTGGTTCGTATGTTGGACTGCCGCATGCAGTAACAGCCTGGTTGATGAGGCCTTGATCCGCCTGGAGGCGGTAAGGGAGTTGAGTGAAAACATCTTTCAGGTATACTTCCGCTACCTGAGGTTCCCGCAGGTGTCGGGAGTGAACGCTCCCGCGGCCCAGTCCCTCACCAGGCCTCCAGGTGGATAAGCTGACTAAGCAGACTGTTGGTGCTAGCCGCAGGTAAGTTGAGGCAGCTGTTGACAGATGTGAGTGAGGTGACCAACTGGAGGTCTCTCTCTCTCTCTCTCTCTCTCTCTCTCTCTCTCTCTCTCTCTCTCTCTCTCTCTCTCTCTCTCTCTCACTCATGGGAGAGAGGGGAGGGGGAAGTGAAAGGTTCTTGATCCAGTAAACTGGATCTGCTCTCCCACTCCCCGTGCATTGTACAACCCATACGGGTTCAGAGCTTCCCACTGATAATGATAATACTCTTGAGAACTATTACTTCAGTGTGTACACTATTATGCTGTACACTGTACACTATCATAATGTACACTGTACATGCTGTACACTGAACACTATCATAATGTATACTGTACAATATGATGTACACTGTACATTATCATGATGTACACTGCATAGGATGACAGTGTACAGAAATGGAAGTCACCGCCCTGGTGGCCCGGTCCCAGACAAGGCGTCTTGCTTGATGGGTTGATCAATCAGGTTGTTGGTGCTAACAACACGCAGTCCAGCGTGGACATCACAGCCAGGCTGATCAGGAACTAATTTGAGGAACTTGTATATACACTTAACTCCATGAAACCCCAAGTTGATATCAACCAGGACTTCCAGTGAGCCAATAAAGTGAGGGACGTAAGAGGCACTTAAGTTCCCCAGTCTTCTAATAACATGTTCACTTGTCCACTATAATCTACCTTGTACATCATTACTATCGCATTTGTTGTGTATCCTAGATTGTATCCTCAAAGATTTGTTAAGTTATACCATGAATTAAGGAAAGATTCAAGACTTCACCTTACGAAACAAAACAAATGTGATTATGGACAAGGTAGATTATAGTGGAAAAATGAACATGTTATTAGAAGACGAGGGAACTTAGGTGCCTCTTAACAATAGGAGCGATAATATCACATCTTACGTTCAAGGATCACAACCGTGTTCCTATCACAAACTCGAGAAAACTAATAGGCACAATTACTCTGAGTGTCCATGGTTCGATTCCCGGCACGGGTGGAAACGTTGGGCATATTTCCTTACGCCTGATGCCCCCGTTCATCTAGCAGTAAGGAGGTACCTAGATGTTGGTCGACTGTTGTGCGTCGCATCCTGGGGGATGGTAGCATACCTACTCATCCGACTAAGACCCGCGTCAGGAAACACTCGTCCTGTTTCCTGACGAACCTTACCTAACCTAACCTCACACAGGGCTGGGCTTTGAAATGACCTGAAAAAGGATAACAGCTTTTAGCCTGTAAAATTGATCTGTATAAAAATTAACAACACTGTAAGTCACCTGTTCTGTGTAGACAAGAATACTGTTGTACACTAACAGCCCTTTTTAAGGCAGGGGAAACAGAGGACCTGGATAATGTGCAGAGAACCTTCACTGCTCATATACATTCAGTCAAGCACCTAAATTACCAGGAGCGCTTGAAAGTCCTTGGAAAACTCTGGTTGCTAATCTGCACACAGAATTTACTGCCTACGAGAGAAAGAAGCTCGGCAGACAGTGCAAAATACTTACACTAAAAAGCAGGGGTGCACTGAGTACATTGCAATACTCTCCCTTCATACGAAAGGGGAATTACCAAGAGATCCGTGGCAATCTTGATGAGGAACGAATAAGTTGCTCATCAGTCGGGTTGTGACCTACTAGAAGACTTGGTTTATACTAGTCTGGAGATCTGCCGAGTCCTCACTGGATGCCACTCTCATACAAATTCTAGTGTTAGTTTTGATTTTACTTAGTTTCTATAGTCTGTAATGGTGTAGAAAATGTCAATGGTCAATAGTATTTTGTCTGTTAAATAGTGATTTATGTATATTTTGTATAAGGTCTCTTGTTATAAAGTACATGGTATATATTGTACGAAGAATGAGGTGTTATATTTTGTTATCAGGGATGTCATAAGATATTATTTGCTATGTTTCTGGTTCCATGTTTGTACTCCTGTATGGTTCTTAATTAAAAAAAATAAAAAAATTCTAGTGTCATGTGAGAAAGATGATACAGAGCTATGAGTTGTTTCTATGTAGGATATGAGGATGAGAGAACATAGGCCAGTACTAAGCCTTGGGGAAAAGAGCTTTTCACTGTAGCAACTTTTGATTTAACTTTGTTCACCATTACTCTTTACCTTCTATTTGTTACAGTGTTAAATATCCATATGCCCTTTGATATACCTTATACCTTTGAAGAGTTTCGAGAGTATCTACTCTCTGAGCCCGGCCATGGGCCAGGCTCGTCTGGTGCTTGCCTGGTCAACCAGGCTGTTGCTGCTGGAGGCCCGCTGCCCCACATATCCATCACAGCCTGGTTGATCTGGCACCTGGTGAAGATATTTGTCCAGTTTCCTCTTGAAGGCTTCTACACTGGTTCCAGCCGTGTTTCGGATATCTTCTGGTAAGATGTTGAATAGTCTGGGACCCCGGATGTTAATACAGTGCTCCCGTATTGTCCCCACCGCACCCCTGCTCCTCACTGGGTTTATTTTACACTTCCTCCCATATCTCTCACTCCAGTATGTTGTTATGGCAGTGTGCAGATTTGGGACCAGGCCCTCAAGTACTTTCGAGGTATATATTATCATGTATCTCTCTCTCCTCCGCTCCAATGAGTACATGTTCAAGACTTGAAGGCGTTCCCAGTAATTTAGATGTTTCACTGGCTCAATGTGAGCCCTCTTTCCAGTTATTCCCTTTGTACTAATTGTCTGCTATTACACCACCATCGCATTTGGACAAGGCCCAATTTAGACAAACGTGTAATGAGTACTAATTATTATTACAATATATTAAAGGCAAAACGCTAAATCCGTAAGGGTCATACAGGATCAAGGTTGATAAGTCAGGTTTAACTAAAGGAAGGGAAGGATAGTTGCAGTTCTTGAATCATAGGCCCCTCCTTCTTCACTGTTGGTCCCTCCTTCTTCACTGTTGGTCCCTCCTTCTTCACTGTTGGTCCCTCCTTCTTCACTGCTGGTCCCTCCTTCTTCACTGCTGGTCCCTCCTTCTTCACTGTTGGTCCCTCCTTCTTCACTGTTGGTCCCTCCTTCTTCACTGTTGGTCCCTCATTCACTGCTAGTCCCTCCTTCTTCACTGTTGGTCCCTCCTTCTTCACTGTTGGTCCCTCCTTCTTCACTGTTGGTCCCTCCTTCACTGTTGGTCCCTCCTTCTTCACTGTTGGTCCCTCCTTCTTCACGGCTGGTCCCTCCTTCACTGTTGGTCCCTCCTTCACTGCTGGTCCCTCCTTCTTCACTGCTAGTCCCTCCTTCTTCACTGTTGGTCCCTCCTTCTTCACTGCTAGTCCCTCCTTCTTCACTGCTGGTCCCTCCTTCACTGCTGGTCCCTCCTTCTTCACTGCTGGTCCCTCCTTCTTCACTGTTGGTCCCTCCTTCTTCACTGTTGGTCCCTCCTTCACTGCTAGTCCCTCCTTCTTCACTGTTGGTCCCTCCTTCTTCACTGTTGGTCCCTTCTTCTTCACTGTTGGTCCCTCCTTCTTCACTGTTGGTCCCTCCTTCTTCACTGCTGGTCCCTCCTTCTTCACTGCTGGTCCCTCCTTCTTCACTGCTGGTCCCTCCTTCTTCACTGCTGGTCCCTCCTTCTTCACTGCTGGCCCCTCCTTCTTCACTGCTGGCCCCTCCTTCTTCACTGCTAGTCCCTCCTTCTTCACTGCTGGCCCCTCCTTCACTGCTAGTCCCTCCTTCTTCACTGCTGGTCCCTCCTTCTTCACTGCTAGTCCCTCCTTCTTCACTGTTGGTCCCTCCTTCTTCACTGCTGGTCCCTCCTTCTTCACTTCTGGTCCCTCTTTCTTCGCTGCTGGCCCCTTCTTCTTCTTCACTGTTGGTCCCTCCTCCTTCACTGCTGGCCCCTCCTTCTTCACTGCTGGTGAAGGTACTTCAATAACGAGGTTACCAGCACCACCACACTACCATCACTTCTGGTGATGGTACTTCAATAACGAGGTTACCAGCACCACCACACTACCATCACTTCTGGTGATGGTACTTCAATAACGAGGTTACCAGCACCACCACACTACCATCACTTCTAATGATGGTACTTCAATAACGAGGTTACCAGCACCACCACACTACCATCACTGATGGTGAAGGTACTTCAATAACGAGGTTACCAGCACCACCACACTACCATCACTTCTGGTGATGGTACTTCAATAACGAGGTTACCAGCACCACCACACTACCATCACTTCTGGTGATGGTACTTCAATAACGAGGTTACCAGCACCACCACACTACCATCACTGATGGTGAAGGTACTTCAATAACGAGGTTACCAGCACCACCACACTACCATCACTTCTGGTGATGGTACTTCAATAACGAGGTTACCAGCACCACCACACTACCATCACTTCTGGTGATGGTACTTCAATAACGAGGTTACCAGCACCACCACACTACCATCACTGATGGTTACCAGCACCACCACACTACCATCACTTCTGGTGAAGGTACTTCAATAACGAGGTTACCAGCACCACCACACTACCATCACTTCTGGTGATGGTACTTCAATAACGAGGTTACCAGCACCACCACACTACTGATGGTTACCAGCAGGTTACCAGCACCAAGATGTCAGCATCACAGCAATCTTAACAGCAGTCACAGGTGATTCAGTCTTTCTCGACGTTTTCGAAACTTGTTATGAAGTAGTGAGAAACATGTTTGTTGTGCTGTGTTGCAGAGTAAGCAGCTTGTATGACAGCTGTGGCAGTTGTCTTGTGTTGCAGAGTGAACATCTTATAAGACGGTTGTGGCAGTTATCTTGTGTTGCAGAGTGAGCATCTTATAAGACGGTTGTGGCAGTTATCTTGTGTTGCAGAGTGAGCATCTTATAAGACGGTTGTGGCAGTTATCTTGTGTTGCAGAGTGAGCATCTTATAAGACGGTTGTGGCAGTTATCTTGTGTTGCAGAGTGAGCATCTTATAAGACGGTTGTGGCAGTTATCTTGTGTTGCAGAGTGAGCATCTTATAAGACGGTTGTGGCAGTTATCTTGTGTTGCAGAGTGAGCATCTTATAAGACGGTTGTGGCAGTTGTCTTGTGTTGCAGAGTGAGCATCTTATAAGACAGTTGTGGCAGTTGTCTTGTATTGCAGAGTGAGCATCTTATAAGACGGTTGTGGCAGTTATCTTGTGTTGCAAGTGAGCATCTTATAAGACGGTTGTGGCAGTTGTCTTGTGTTGCAGAGTGAGCATCTTATAAGACAGTTGTAGCAGTTGTCTTGTATTGCAGAGTGAGCATCTTATAAGACGGTTGTGGCAGTTGTCTTGTGTTGCAGAGTGAGCATCTTATAAGACAGTTGTGGCAGTTGTCTTGTGTTGCAGAGTGAGCATCTTATAAGACGGTTGTGGCAGTTATCTTGTGTTGCAGAGTGAGCATCTTATAAGACGGTTGTGGCAGTTGTCTTGTGTTGCAGAGTGAGCATCTTATAAGACGGTTGTAGCAGTTATCTTGTGTTGCAGAGTGAGCATCTTATAAGACGGTTGTAGCAGTTATCTTGTGTTGCAGAGTGAGCATCTTATAAGACGGTTGTGGCAGTTATCTTGTGTTGCAGAGTGAGCATCTTATAAGACGGTTGTGGCAGTTGTCTTGTGTTGCAGAGTGAGCATCTTATAAGACGGTTGTGGCAGTTGTCTTGTGTTGCAGAGTGAGCATCTTATAAGACGGTTGTAGCAGTTATCTTGTGTTGCAGAGTGAGCATCTTATAAGACGGTTGTGGCAGTTGTCTTAAGTTGCTGAGGCTGGCCGCTACCTCCACTTTACTCAATTAATCTCTAACTGACGTTCTCATCTCTCTGCCTTTTACACAGTCTGCGACCGTTCCAGCAACAGTAACTGTGTGCTTCCAGCAGCTCCACAGTGCTGGTAGCAACAGTAACTGTGTGCTTCCAGCAGCTCCACGGTGCTGGTAGCAGCAGTAACTGTGTGCTTCCAGCAGCTCCACGGTGCTGGTAGCAACAGTAACTGTGTGCTACCAGCAGCTCCACGGTGCTGGTAGCAGCAGTAACTGTGTGCTACCAGCAGCTCCACGGTGCTGGTAGCAGCAGTAACTGTGTGCTACCAGCAGATCCACGGTGCTGGTAGCAATAGTAACTGTGTGCTACCAGCAGATCCACGGTGCTGGTAACAACAGTAACTGTGTGCTACCAGCAGATCCACGGTGCTGGTAGCAATAGTAACTGTGTGCTACCAGCAGATCCACGGTGCTGGTAGCAATAGTAACTGTGTGCTACCAGCAGCTCCACGGTGCTGGTAACAACAGTAACTGTGTGCTACCAGCAGCTCCACGGTGCTGGTAACAACAGTAACTGTGTGCTACCAGCAGCTCCACGGTGCTGGTAGCAGCAGTAACTGTGTGCTACCAGCAGATCCACGGTGCTGGTAGCATAATAACTGTGCTACCAGCAGCTCCACGGTGCTGGTAGCAGCAGTAACTGTGTGCTACCAGCAGATCCACGGTGCTGGTAGCAATAGTAACTGTGTGCTACCAGCAGCTCCACGGTGCTGGTAGCAGCAGTAACTGTGTGCTACCAGCAGCTCCACGGTGCTGGTAACAACAGTAACTGTGTGCTACCAGCAGATCCACGGTGCTGGTAACAACAGTAACTGTGTGCTACCAGCAGATCCACGGTGCTGGTAGCAATGTAATTGTGCTACCAGCAGATCCACGGTGCTGGTAGCAATAGTAACTGTGTGCTACCAGCAGATCCACGGTGCTGGTAGCAATAATAACTGTGTGCTACTGTCGTGTCA